>JANHGO010000045.1:3008799-3030532 GCA_024606505.1 Aquila spilogaster | reverse complement strand
CCAGCATACGAGCCCCTAATGGCCACTTGAAATGTAAGCCTGCAGAATATAATTTAGGAAAACAACAAGATAGGATATCCTTATCAGTATACTTTGAACATCACGATGGAAGATTTCACTGCAGATAACATTTCCATGCATTTCCGAAAAGCTTATTCTAAATGCAAGAAACAACTTACTACTACACACAGAATACCGGGATATTACACTTAGGACGAGTCTTTATCGGCATTACGGAGGATTACAGCGTCACAATCAGAACACATTTCTCTCGCAAGGTTCACCCCAGCAAAGCGTGCTGTGGCACCTCGCCGCTGCCGTAACACACAGCCATCATTCAGGAGACAAGGGATAGAGAAAGGCACACACTTACCCATTCTTTTGAGTACATTGGAGGTTGCATTCAGTCGTAGTTTGAGACTCAACACGGTGAGTCTGTGAAAGGCTCTAATGCAAAATAGCCTGTGAATAATTTACTGGTTCGGGGTCCTTTGATATTAGTGCAAAACTGAATCCACGGTGCTCTCTTAGAATATTCCTTTTGAAAGCGCCGGCGTGATCTCCTCTGACAGGTCTGCAGTTTTTAAGTCGATGCTTAAAAGAAGTTTTTCTTCCTCGGCAGCTGCTCGGCTGTTTAATTGAAGCTCACGTTTTCTTTTTCCGCAGCTGTGGGTTCCTTTAGTCCTAACTTGTTGATGGCAGATGGGTGGCTTATTGCTGAGAGAAGCTCCTGGAGTAGCATGAGTGCATTTACTGAAAAGCTTTTCAGGGAAGCGGCACAAGAATGGGTTTGCTTATGCGCTGCGACCACGCAGGGCTGTATATAGGCTGACGTCACCTGGTGACGTTCCTTTTGTTTGGGTTTTCCAGAAGCTTTGCTGTTTTAAAGCGTTGTGCTGCATACCGTGATCGTGTTCGAGACCACTGATCGAGGAGGAAAAAAAAAATCAACTGTCGGAGCCCTTCGTCCCGGCGATGCGAGGAGCAGGAGAGCCGCGCACCGCCCCGCTCCCCCCCTGCATTCCTGCTGGCTGTGTTCAGCTGGCACTGAGGGCAGCGCAGAGCTGCAGCTGGAGCCTCGCTGCTGCCGGCTGCCTGTCCAACCTGGCTGCACTGGAGGAGCTCGGGACGTGAAGTGTGCCCGACTTGGATCGAGGGCGCTGATTAGCTGCGCGCTGCAGGGAGGTGAGGGAGGTGGGGCAGCTCGAGGTCGCTGCGGGAGCAGGGACAGGAGAGGAGCGCTTTTTGGGACAGGACTGCTGCCGGGGCGTGCGGCGGAGTCCCCCCAGTGATGAGAAATGTGTTTGAAGTGCTGGGAAATTTCTGGAAAATAGCAAAGCCTACATTAGAGCACGGAAAGAAAAATTAATTGGGATCTAGCCTGACAGCATCAGTTATGAAACAAGGAAATCCATCTTATTTTTTTCCCCGCAAACCCTGGCTTTTGTGTCACCTATTGCTGCGTACTGGAGTGTAGGAGAGCAAGTTGCATTTACAGCTGGGGTTCCCTGCAGCCCATGAGCAGGGGCCGGGAGCCACGGTGGCAGCAGGACCTGCAGCTGGCATGCACGCTCCTGAGCTGGGCCGTGGTGCCAGCAGCCCTGCAGGGCCACAGCCTGGTTCAGGGCTGCGGGCTGGGACATCGCGGCTCCCGCTGTCCAGAGCAGACTCTCCCATGGGGCTTTGTTATCACCTTGAGACACACAGCAGCAGAGCAGCACGAGGTGCTCGGCGATGCTTGCCCTGTGGCAGTGAGGTGTCAGTGATGACCTCGGGACAGGGATGAGCTGAGAATAGCAAACTCCCCACGCTAACAGGAAGGGAGATGAGTTGTACCAGAGGAGGTCTGAGAAGGCAGTGGCCATTTACCTTCATTATCAAACTTTGGTTCCTTATTTAAGCTCAGCCTTGCTGGTTTCTGCCTGCTTTCCTTTCTCTGTCCTACAGCGCAGCTGTGCCACTGACTGCAGCAACCAGTGGCTTTTCCCCTGGGGGAGGTGTTAAGTGAAATGGAGGGATGGGGAACACAAAACAGAAAAATCAGTAACATAGTAGCTATTCTTAATGATAAACCAGGCAGTGCTTAGGTGAATGTGTTAAGTTGTTCTGTCACAGTAAATATTCCAGCATTTGCTCTAGACTGAAAGGATCACATGTAAAGAAATGACACGGACCTATTCCAAGAGTTTCTCCGTAGTTAATATTCGCTGTGCAAGAAGTACGCAGCCAAAATCCAGCCTGAGCCGCCCGTTGTCTTGGGGGAGTACAGCAGCAACGTGCCTGTAGCTGTGCTTCTCAGCGCTCATCTGGTGCACTGTCCTGACCCCGGCGCTGATCTGAATGTTAATAGCGCATAAATATGATAACACAGTCTTTAAAGGAATGTTCCAAAGGTGTCATTTAAGAAAATGAAAAAAGCTCCGAGATGAAAGATTGCTACCCTGCTGTGCCACTCTTCCCATTATTACCCAGTGGCCAAATTTGGGTACCCTTTGGAAGGGTTCTGCCTTTTCGCATCCATGCCTGTTGGTAGGTTCCTCCCACGTGAAGGTTGTGTAATCTGGCATGGAGTTGGGAGTTGCTGCTCGCACACGGTGAGCTGCTGCCTTGCTGAAGCTCTCCGTTCTCTGGCCCATAACCAAACAAGGGCTATTTAGCACCTTGCCAGCGAGTTTTCTGTTTGGGAAACAGTTAATGCGAGCTTTACGGGCTCTTTTCTCAGCAAAACCTGTTCTTGTGCATGCTTGTCATGAAGCAACAGCTATTACTGAAAGGATACCTCCGATTCCTTTTTAAACCTGAAACTGTGCTAGTATTCTCCTTGTGCCTTGGGAACTGTCCGGGGTGTCGAGGTGCAATAGGCTGAGAATGGACTCCAGCTGCCTGCATAATTCACATCATTGCATTTCTTCTGAGACTGAAAACTTGCTTGCATGCCAAGGGAAGCCACAGACTAGTGCCATCTGGAGCCTCCTGCCAGAACAGGCGCTTGGAGGTGACATCCACACCTATAACACTAGGGGGAAAAGAGGAAGCATGGCTTTCTTGAGACTAAATGCTCTAGGACCAAAGAACCCTCTCCCTTACCTGGCTCGTTGTGCAGCAGCAGAACTGGTCTTCCTGCTAATCATGCACACTTGAAGCAGATCTGCACCCCAAGGCCAGCATTGTCATTTAGTTAGGCTGGCATCTGGTGGAAGCCTTCCTGGTGCATTAAGTCCCACAGACGGGCTAATGGCACTTGATGCTGACATGGGCTGACCAGAAGCTCCTTGTGCTTCTGGTGCGGAGAACGGAAGTGTGGGTGCTGCAGGCACTTGGGATTTGCACCTGTGCACACAGCTCCTGTGTGTCTGGAGATGGACGTGGTGGTTATTCCTGAACTGCAGTGTGTTGGGAGTCGTGGGAGTATCAGCTGCTGCTTTTTTGCCTTCTTGCTGTGCAGATAAAGCAGAGGAAGCTAGCACAGATGTGGCTGGAGTGTCACATGGGTTAGGTTGCTGCTGTACCAACAGAGATGCTGTGCAACTCCTATATTTCAGTGCTTAGCTATAGGAGACTCCTTACGCTCCTGTCTGTAACAAGCCAGGACGTTACTGACTCCTCAAACATCAGATATCAAATAAGTAAACACTGCTGAAATTTGTGCATTGTGCTCCATCACTTAGCCTTCAAGGTCTGGAATCGACAGTGTTATACCTGGAATTTGTTTGCAGCTCTGCTCTCTTGGTAACACAGGAGTATGGGCGGCCGTGCTTTGTAGACATACAATTAGGTGAGGTGTCAAGGTGAGAATTAAGCATGTGCCAAACTTGAATCCAAGCACTACATCTTCATGCCTCGCCATGAAGCAGTGCTCAGCGGCCCTGCGCTGATGTATGACTTCCCCCGCCCGCCCCGAGGACGGAGTGCCAGGCACCCATTTGTCACTTACTCAATCACTAGCATTAAGCACAGCACTGCCCCTGTTTGGTTAGAAGACGATTCGAAGATTACCTGAAGCAGAAATCCCTCCACAAATGACCTTTTTCTGGTAGAGGGACTGCCACAGGGTGGAGGATACTATTCCTCAGTAGCTCTCTGATCTTAGGTGAAGCGCTGAGATTAATAAGGCAAGTTTTTGTTATGTAGCTATAAAAGCATGGCTGCATAACTACATTGTAATGTGTGCTCTGCTGATTCTGGTTGCTTCCAGATAGCATTTGTTTACTGCCGGCACCGTGCTGTACGTTTTCACATTTATGAGTTAGTTGCAGTTGCATTTTAACATCGGTAGCTGCAGGAAGAGCTTGGTTTGGTTTTGTTTCTGAGTCAGATGGCAGGCCTACAAAGGGAATGCTTTGTGGACCGAGACAGTGATTCCACTTTGCCTCTCTGTATACAAATCCCCTTTCTCTGCTTTAAGCCATTGGAAAAGAAATAGTGAGGATAGCTGTGAGATCTGGAAGAGCAAGGATGTGACAGTGACTGCTTGTGCTGCCTTCCGAGCAGAGCAGCACTGGTGGTGGAAGAACAAAAATTCCAAGGGGTGGGGGAAATGTGTAGTTTCTAACGCCAGTTCTAGCCTTTTTAATGAAGATTTTAAATATATTTGCTCTGTGGCTGAATGTATTATCCAGGATACTGGGCAGAGCAGTAGTATCATAATGCAAAATGACTGATGCGGTCAGTGTGACTCTGTTAAATCTGATGAATCTATCAGCTGCTTCCTCTGCTGCTGGCTGCAGAGCCTGCGGTTCCCTTATACGTAGCTGCTTTCCATGCTGAATACCTAAAAATCCCATTCATAGTCTGAACATTCAGGATTCACTATTGTCAGTCCTTCTAATCCCGTGCGCAGAAGCTGATTGCTGGGATATGTTCTTCTGCTGTGTTGTTAGTTGGCTTTTCCATGGAAGTTTGAACTAGAAACAAGGGCCAGTTTTTTAACAGGAAGAGTAATTGGTTACTGGAGCAAATTATGCAGAGGTGGTGAGCTGTCACTGGGAGCCTTTAAAATGTGATTTAGAGACCCGTTCCAATGGCAGTTGTTAAGCTGTAGGGTGGAGCCAGTGGGTAAAATCCATGGGAGTTGGGCAAGGGGATTGATATGTCTTTGATGGTGTTTAACACTTGGAGATAACGTTGAGATTGGAGCAGCCTATGGCCCATAAGCTGTCTCTGCTTGGACTTCGTAGGGTGTAATTGGCCCCACAGTTGTGCGTTATGTTAAGTTTGATGCAAAAAAAGTCAAGTGACTTCCGAGTGGCAAAACTTGATGTCCTCACCTTTGGGCTAGGACCTGGGTTAGATCTGGCTGTGGGAGCTGCATATGGGAACGGCAAGAGGTTCCCTGACTGGAGCTGCAGAAGTTGGGGAGTGCATCCTCCCATTGCCCTGCACCAACCCCAGCCCTAGTGAAGGCACTGGGTTAGCAGCTGAGGCATTAAGGTGGTAAATCACTGCAACTCAATTAGTGGGGTGTTTATGTTGTTACTTTCCAAAGGAAACGCTCTTAATACTTTCTGACAAGCTTTTGTACTAAAATTTCAGAATGCCAACAAGATGGGAATAAACTGGAACTGCTTTGCTCATATCTAATGGGTTTAGATTATACAGCTATTTCTGTGTTAGTACATAGTGTGACTTAATAGGAACAGATCAGCAGTATGAAATCTGAGCTGCTTAGCCTCTGCTGTACACATTGAATGCTTTTTAGAGCATTTTATGTAGGGCTGCCTGTGATGTGGTCTCATGATCAGTGGAAACCATCCCTTGGTTCCCTTGCATCTGAAAGGGACCTGCACCACGTGCACCGAGGCTGCTCCGTGCTGTGAACCAGGCATGGCAAAGTGCAAGTGATTGGTGGATTCGCATCAAAGTCGTGCTCCTGGTAGATGGTTAACGTAGGGGCACCTGGGGAGCAGGAAAAGGAGCAGCAGAATGTTTGGAATCCTGTGTATTAGATGAGCGTCTGTCTTATCTCCAAAGATACAGGAAAAATGCCAAGGTGGATGGGGGAAACAGTCCCACTGCAGGAGGTACAATGGTATGGAAACATGAGCAATTGCAGGTTTATGTCTCAGCAGGCCCAGGGGGCTGCCAGGAGTGCATTGGGTGCAGTGGGCAAAGCCCAGCCCCTGAGTGCCGGAGGGCTGCAGGGCAGCGTGAGGGTTCCAGCCCAGCTGCCTGCCAGCTTTGTGCCTGACCAGCCGGGGAGCAGCTCAGTAAAGGCAGAGTTTGTTTTCACCTTATTTAGAGGCTTCTGCTTTCATTTTGGAGTGTGAAGACCGGCCCAGCACCAGCTCTGCTGGAGCTGTGGTGTGGCTGGAACAAGCTCCGGCTGGTTTCAGTTACCATTTGCAATGAGAACCAGTGACTGGATTACGGGAGTGACAAATGTTCAAAAATTCATTAAATTATAATTACTTGACAACATCCGAATCTTCCCCCCGGTTTTATTCAGTTTTTATTCCTGCTGTAGAGTGGACTTTGTGTTTTCAATTCAAGGCTGCCTATGCGAGTGTTACAGACCAGCCTGGCATCTGCAGCACGGTAATTGGCATAGCCTCGCTTTAGTGCTGTAAAATGGGTTTTGCTGTTTTTTGGTTTTTTTTCTCCACAGGATAATTATATTGATTGTAGCTTAGAAGTTCAGAAATTGGTTTGTGGTTGCATAAGGCTTTCTGCGTATAACTCTCAGAGAAGCTCTGTTGTACAGAAGAACCCTCCCTGCGAGACTGTAAGACCACCGCTGTCGTATCTGGCATTCCCAATTTGATACAAATTCAGATATTTTCAGCCCACTGTCTGCTTAGGAAGAGGGAAGCTGCCGCTGCATCTTGGCCCCTTTCCCTCTTTTTAACAATGGTGCTAATGTGAAACTTGCTGGATCGAACTCGGCAAAATCCAGGTCCCAGCAGGCGAGCCTGGATGCTTATTTGATGTTGGGATTTCATCCCTGACAAATGTTTTATAAGGATTTTACCTTTAACATAATTGATTTTTGGCTTACGATTGACTGCTGAAGAACAACCTTCTGTGATAACGAGGCGTGGAGCCGCGCTGGGAGCATCGCCGTACCGCACCACCCGGTGCCTCCGTCTGCCACGGGAGATGCTGGGGTGCAGTCCATCGCCCTTGGTCCTAAAGGGTCGAGGATTGAGGCAGGGAGAGCTGCCTGGGACTTGAGATTGAAGGCAAGCTGTGTGTTTGTCGGCAGAGCTGTCAGAGAAGAGAAATCTAAACTTAGCCGTTTAAATATGGTCTCTGGCTGATGAGGAGCAAAAAGCAGCCTGGATGGAGGAAAGCATCCATTTCTCCTGAAAGGAAGCTGAAGAGTGTTAAAAGATGCAACCTTACGTTGTCAAATGCTCCTGAACTGCTCGAGCCTGCCAAGAAGAATAATGCTTGGTCAAGGAGGTGGAGACTCTGCTTCTAACTTGAATAATCACTTTAAAATAATAATAAAGGAGCTGACAGTCTTCTTGAAATAAATCATACTGGTTTTACTTGGAGACCCTGAATGCCTGTTTACCTCTTTGTCTCTTGTTTTTCAGGCTGGACGCAAGGAAAGAAGTGATGCACTGAATTCTGCAATTGATAAAATGACCAAAAAGACCAGAGACTTGCGCAGACAGGTAATTACTGCGTGAAGTTAATACCTGGTGAGACAAATGAGCGCACCTTTGCGTGTCTTCTCTCTTGGAAGTATTTCATCTGTTGATTTGGTTCCAATTGGTAGAGGGCTTGCCTGCTTGTGAAATGGAGTGAATGGAACCAGTGCCCCGTTCATAAGTGTAAGGTGGAAGCGTAACCCCGTTAAATGTGATAAAGGTGCTGGATTCCTAGCCATCCTGATGGCAACAGGGATTATAAAAAACCCCAACGTTTTATGAGTTTTAAACATAATCAGTTGTGTTTTAAAATTCTATTGGTTCTCATCTCAGAGTATATTTTCTATGAGAACTGTAATGTAGCACCAATCTTTTATCTGTTTGATTTTTTATTTTTACAGCAGTATGTTCCCTTTTTCAAGTAAACGTGAATGTGGATCAAGTTCATTTTAAAGTGTTTTTATTCTAGTAGAAAAATTAAAGGACTTAAATCGGCATTTTATTTTATCAGCTGAGGGAAAGTGGTAAATTTACTCAGACAAAACCAATATGAGTTGCTAAGTCAATATTTGTGGCCAAACTGGTGACTTGCACTTACATAACTAATCCAGTTTTTAAGGAGATTTAATTTAAATTGAAGCAAAAAGTGTATAGACAAGACTTAGTGCAGAGAAAGCCTTGGTCACACAAAGGAAAAAGGATCAACGACAGAAGTACTTAAGCTTTACATATTAATACAGTGAAAGGAAAATAGCAGAGGAACACTAGTGAAAAATAACTCTTTTATTCTTCTATTTTTCTTCAAGCTCCGCAAAGCTGTTATGGACCACGTATCAGACTCTTTTCTGGAAACAAATGTTCCACTTTTAGTATTGATTGAAGCTGCCAAGAATGGGAACGAAAAAGAAGTTAAAGAATATGCCCAGGTTTTCCGTGAGCATGCCAATAAATTGATTGAGGTAAGATGGTGCAAATTAAAATGAAATTAGCACTCCTTAAATTAAGTCAGGACTACGCAAAACGCACCTTTCAATTCTGTTGAAACAAATAGCAATTTTTAAAATAAATTTGCTTTTTAATGTTCTTTTAATGAATTTAAATACAATGTAATATTTAAATAATTCAAAACATAAGCTTGTCGAAAAGCAGCTGCTGTTATATATCCCATGTAGTTCTGTTGTACTGTTACTTGCACTTGCTTTGTGAATTGGGGATGGTCAAAGATACGGTGTAAGGAAGACAGCGGTATGGCCTTCCTTCTGTCATCCTTGACCCGCCACTTGAATCCTGGTGATGTTTTTCTTCTCTGGCAAATACTGGTGCCTGTGAACAGGCCTTATAAGTGAAGACTTGTGGAATGAGGACCTGATTGCATGTATGTGAAGAGCAAACAGCAGACATAAAAAAATTTCAGCCAAGACAAAACCAATCCCCACCACCTTTTCCTAATAAAAAACCCAGTGGCTGTTGAACACGTATTACTGCAAGCATTAGAACTAAACTGTGTGAGCATTAATTTGCATGAGACTGACCTGTCTTAACTAAAATGCATTGAAGTCCATTAGTCTACTATAGCTGATAGTAGTTCTGCAGTAGGTACGTGCATTTACAGTAAGAAAAGAGTTCACGCCTTGTACTTATAAGTACATATTTGAAACCGTGTACTCTTGCCGTTGTTTTCACAATAGTTTTGTGCATGTTCATGCTGAATGCCACGGATCAAATGCACATCTGTAGTTGTTGTTGATGAAACACGCCATCGGGGATAAACTTCAGAAACTCTTCCTGTGCATTCCACTGCACTTGGAGGCATCAGCTTACTTGTGATGCTTCACCTCAGAAGATATCCAGAAACCATCAGAAACTGCTCAGCATATTTCTGCTCTCCTAATGTGTCTGCAGTTGACCTGTCCCAATGCCTCTTGGGCTTACAAGGAATAGTTTCACACAACTTGACAGATTCAAATTACTCAAGAACTTAAGACTTAACCATTATCAGTAAACATATTTTCTGACTCTTGATCGGTAATTTTTGCCTCTTTTTGAAGCCTTATGGGCTCTGAGCAGAGTATGTGGGGACTGTTCCATAGTGCGTCAAGCTGCTTCATTGTTCAGAGCTGCTCTAGAAGTCATGGGTATCTTTAATTCTTTTGAAGTTATCAGTTCTTCACTCTTGGCCTGCCATGGCTCTGTGTAAATGCCATCCTCATGTAATTTCAAAGTTATTTTATTTAAGTAGTAGGTAACAATGCTATTTAGTGGTTTGACAGAGCAGCAGATGGACGAAAATGCAGTGCTGAGGCAGCAGGATTTGGCCATCCCATGTCAAGTGGTGGCAGTGCTTTTACGTGAGCTTTAAAGCCTCCCTTCTTACACTGCAAATCTAATTTGCAGTGTAGGAAAATTATTTTAAGGGCTTGTTTGCAGGAGCAGGTGGCAGGCATAGCAGTAGAAGTGCCTCTGTCCTAGCTGCACCTCTCCAAGGGACACACAGTGTCCACACGTGGAGTTTATTGGCACTGTTAGAGAAGATGCCCTGTTACATTCTGCCCCTCACTAGGTGAACCCTCACCCCCTACTCCCTCACGTTGTGTGTGGCTTCTGAAAAGCAGTGGGAGCTGTAGGCAGTGGCATGCAAGAATGGCTTTTACTGACCTGACCTTGTGTGCAAAATGCCAAGCTGCAAATGAATTTTACAGAGCCTCTGTTGAACCAACCAGTCTGCCTTTCAAGAAGGGCTATTCCCATGGAAGTATGCATTGAACAATATTTCTGGCTGGCATCAAAAGGTTCTGCTAAAATTATATGCTGCTGAAACAACTTTTTGAAAGCTTGTTTATTGCTTTTGCTGTCTAAAATGCAGCTGTAGCTATAGAGTAGCATGATCTAGATGACTTACAAGCCTCTCCCATGAATGTAGATGGATTACTACATATGCCTAGCTTAGAAGGGGAAGAGTACTCCTGGAGAGTGCCTGTCTCCAGGGGACACAGAGCTGCTGCAGAGTCATCTGTGATGTCAAATTCACTGTAAAGAAAGGCAGGTTGGGGAGGGCTGCGCTTACAGTACCTCTGCCGGAACAGAGAGGGATGTTTGCAAGCTCCCGCGTGATTCTGCTGGCGGGCAGAAAACTCCACTGCAGATATCCAGAGAAACAATAAAGATTGTGTAAGAACAGAAGAGAAGATGTTCCACTTGGGGAGATTAGAAGTGATTGCTTCCACCTGCTTTCAGTGGGAGATAAGTGTGCTGGGGAGTTTATCATAACTACCCTGAGAAATGCTGGATGCCTCAAGACATCAAATGTGACAAAACAGCTGCAGTGCAGAACAGTGGTGTTGTGTATCGCACTGTGATTGACAGGTTCCTGTGCCTTAGATGTAGAACAGAACATGCCCTTCCCTTTAATACTAAGCAAAGAGGAGAAATGCACGTCAGAGTCGTGCTCTGCAGGAGAGAACTTGGAGGATTCCCATCTGAACTGGTAAGTTTTGCAGCTTGGGTATAGTAGTCAGTGCAGATGTCTGTTCTGACCTGGAGGAGCTGGTGCTGCCCTCCAGTGAGCTAGCCACAGGAGGGGACTGTGATTTTGTGTTTATGGGCCCTCCATGTATCTACAAAGCCATCCAAGCATGTGTGTTGGGTATTTTTATTTTAACAACGTTCCCTTCTTGGCAGTGGACCACTGCCTAACTTGTCGTTCCTGAAGTCCAGGCAGCCAAATTCAAGCAAAATACATATGACCACAGAAAACTAATTTGCCTGCTGGGCCTGTATTGTCTAGATAAACCATACCATAAAGTTGTCCCAAAGGGCTTCCATTTGATTTGTGCTTTCATAATAAAATACTCATCCTTTATCCTGATGGTTGAAAACCAAGAAAGGCTAAAATAGTAAAATTAGGTTTGTTTCACTTTAATAATGTATTTCAAAATTAGCTTTCAAAATCACTCTGCACTAATAGTCCATTAACTAGCCACTACTCATCCCAAGTTTAACTCAGGAGTGGCGAAGCCAATTTAAGCACAGCAGAGAAGAAAAACAGAAAGGACAGCACTTCAGGAATTAGCGCAAGAGAGAGTTAAATTTACTCATGGACTATGAAAGTCTTCCCAGTTTACTGATTGTAAAGCACGTGCTTGTGTTCTGGTGAGTTTTATGCTGATGGAAAAATACACCTCGACTCTCAAACCTGTAACTCTGCTCTTGAGGAAAGATCTGGCATCCTTAGAATTAAAGTTTCTTCTTAGATTCTAGGCTGTCCTGAAACTCGAGGCTTGTTTTTCAGTGTTGTCACTTAGCACCGTGCTGACTTCGCTCACCTAGGCTTTGAAGTGTGCTTGTGTGCGAGCTGCCTGCGTGCTGCTCGCTGGAGTCGCTGTAATGGCACTTCTGCTATTCTCTGAAAAGAGAGAGAGCCATAAACGTCAGAGAAGAAACATTTTGCCACACCATTGAATGCTCTAGAAAAATAAAAAATTAGGCTGTTGATTTGTCACTGTACTGTGTAATTTCAATTTAAAACTTTTCTGAGGCCTTAAGAAATTAGGTACTGAAAAGACAGATGAGGACAGAGTGCAGGTAAAAGCTTGCAATAGCAGTTTGCTTGCTAAAGGACGTTTTTGAAAAGGAGAGTTGGTAGTTACTTAAAAACAGCGAATAACCTTGTACAGGAGTGGGTCTGGTACCCCCGTGTCAGCTGCCTCTCCTGACTCAAATTTTATTTTCAAATCTTCCTCTGAGAAACTTTGATAAGAGCAGGAGGTGAAAGCTCTCAACGATATTTCATAAGCATCAATTTTTTCCCAATTACTTCAATTTATCTGAAAAGACGACGCTGTGCCTTTTTTAATGCGTTGGGTTTTATCTTGCATACAGAGATGACTTTCTCATCTTCAGTGAAAACCCATGAACAGATGCGGACTGCAAATTTATTTGCTTGGAAAGAATCACATTTTGGGCACTTAACTCTGTAAGCTATCTGTAGCCTCTCACACTGACATTTTCCCCTTCTGTCGCCCTAACTGTCTAGCCTTGTGTTCTGAAATAATTCCTCAGCCTAAAAATACCGCTGTCCAGAAGCACACTTGTAACATTTTTATTATGATTTGCCCTGATTTGCTCGTACCTACAGCCTATATATTCTTAAGGGAGCCTAACAGCTGCAAGGTTTGTTTGTTTCCTTCATGTGAAATGGGTAACACATAGCTTGGGCTAAAACAGAGCTAGCATTTGGGCACCTCGATGACTTGACATAGCAAAGGTAGACTTCATGAAACTGGAAACTTTGGAGATGGGAGTGAGCTGTCTTTGCTCATTCTTTAAATATTCTTTCGCCACATTTGCCATCAGAGGTGCGTATCAGTACTGCAGGACAGATGGATGTTGGGTGCAGAGTGCACCAACAAGCACAGCCCTTGACACCCACATCAAATGCTGACTTGAAATGCTCTTCTGAATCTGTAGGTATATTAATCTCTCAAAACTTGGCATTTGCAAGGCTAGAGTCGTTATCAGTCATTACCATGGTATCTGAGCACCTGTTTTTCCTGTTCAGTGAGCTAACTTACAGGGAGGAAGAAAATCTGCAAACTGAAGTTTGTCATCTTCCTGCTTTTATTTTGAAGATAAGTGTGTGTTACAAGGGAAATGTCCTTGTGCTATGGTCTGGAGAGAAGAGGCAGATTTAGTCCAACTCAAGAGTAATTTCCCTTTTTAAGATGCATAGCAAAATATCTCTTCCAAAGAACAAGCACGTTCTCTGTAATTTGTCTGCGGATAACCTTGGCAGCAATTTAAAACAAATGTCTTCAGCAAAAGACCAGTGTAACTCTAATATGCCCTCTAAAATCTGACACTGTTCAAGAACCGATGAACTTTCCTTGCAAGTTCATTTGATTAGTCAACTAATTCATAAATAAATTAAGTTCTACTCATAAAACATGCTTTCCTTGTACGCGTTCCTAATCAGTAATGTAGGAGAGCCTCAGCAAAAAAAAAAGAAAGTTCTTTCATTTTCCAGCAAAACTGCATGCACAAATTTAATCCAGCGTACATAAATAAAATCAGGTGACCTTTTAGTGGGGTGACTTTTGTTCTTGTAAGGTTTCTGTGAGGCCAGTGTTTAATGCCACACCAACTTACGTATGGCAGGGTGTGAAGAATGGTGGCAGAGATCAAAAATCTGGTAGGAAGAAGAAAAGACTTGAGCATAATCTATCTAGGTTTCACTGCAAATGCGTGTAGAAAAAGCAAGGTAACTGAACAGTAAAAATAGTGGAGGGATGAAGTGGTTGAAGATGAATTTGAATGCTCTCATACCGGGGCAGGGATTGGAGTTTTTGGAATTCTCCTATTGAAAAGCACCCAGGTTAGCTGCTGCTCCCTGCTGAGGAGGCGTTTCTGCTGTGCCTTTTCCACAGGGACAGCCATTATTACTATTTGTGGGATTGTTGAGAGTGTGGGGCTTCAGTTTCAAACACTTGGGCCAGCAGGGGTGCCAAGTTAGAGGTGAGAGAGGTTAGGGTTTGGAAAATTGTGTTTAATGCCCTTCTTTTCCCATGCAAGAAACAACCCCGTACATCTTCTGTTCCTTCCTCTGTTGGAAACAGCAGGGGAAATCCGTGAAATGTCAGGAAATGTAAGCACGGTTGAGTATACGTGCTGTTGATGTAATGTGGTGAAAAGCAATGAAGTCCTGGGCTGCTTTCTTTTTCAGATACTTAAGTCTTGAATTTTTTTTTACAGCATTTTTAGGTGACTTTTTGGGTACAGCATTTATAGATGTGACATAAATGTTTTAATTCCTGATATATTAGCAACCTTGATGCAACACTGGATTTTCATCATCTCACTCATTAGCAGTATTGGGCTATTATTTACGTAGAGCCATTGAGGATTGCCTGAAGTCTGTGTAGAGCTCATTCCTCTTATTGTTTTGTTGCATTCTTCAGGAGCATAGTGTACTTACAATTCCCATTAAACTTGACACGAGCAGTTGGCTGAATCACCACAAACTGGTTTAAGCAGCTAGTGATAGGTATCGGATTGGAAACCTTGGGTATGATCATAACACAACATGCTGAGTGATAAGGAAATGTAATAGCAAAGAACTCTTAAGTTCCAGTTCAGTAGAGACTTTCTGGGATATTCAGACACTGACTGAATAGCACTATTAGAAACGCTTTTATTTTGAAGAAAAACGTTTGTGTTGCTAAGAAGCATCTAAGATGAGGATTTGCTTTAGAACTTATTACTTAAGATCAGCTCTACACTACATACCAGTGGTGTGATTTCCGTCATGGTAGCTCTGACTGGCTTGTGTAACTAATGTGTTCTGTGCCTATAACAGCATTTTATCACTTTAGCTTGTTTGTCTGAGGAGGGAATGGTTCCTGTGCCAATAGTTACATCTGCTGCTCCAGCTGCATCTCCGAGGGGCACGGTGCCCATGTTGGACACTGCTGCCCCTTCAGCAGCTCTGCTCTCAAGGTCAGGTCAGTAAAAAGGAAAATATACTGGGCTGGAAAGAACGGTACTCCTGTGCTGTTAGCAAATTCCTACTGGATGTCTTATGCTACACACCCCTTCCCTCTTTGTTTGCAAAGCCTTCCCTTGGTGAGAGAGCAGAGCTCTCCCTTGTGCACTTACTGCTCAGCAAATAGGGCCTTTTCAGTTTGTCATGATGCAAATCCCACAGCGTGAAACATTGTCTTTCTGTCTGCAACTTTGATGACACAAAGTCGGCTGTTGGAGAAAGATGTTTTCTTGGGGTGTGGAAGAAGCTTGCCGGTGTTGGACAGAGGTCTTGCGGGGTAGCAGCAGACAGCTGGAAGAGGCAGTGGTGGACAGCTCATCTGGATGGACAGAGAGCCAGATGTGACGCTCTGTTGCTTAACTGGATCTCTGTGTGCTCAGACACAGCTTACGGGGAGTTGGTTTTGAGGTTTCATCCCAAAAGAAAGGTTGCCCTTGAAAACATGAAGCTGCTGCTTCACAGTTATGTGGGGCAGAAGGCTCACGACATGCAGTCGGTGGTCCCCTTCCTCTTGCTACTGGTTGCCAGCCTGCTGGAATTAAAAAATTAAAAGCTAAAAAAATAAAAAAAAATGAAAGCAAATCTCTATTTCTCATCATCTAAAAACTTTTGCATAAAAAATGAAAACATTTTGCTTGGTAGTTTTTTTCCACGTACGTTAAATTTCCCACCGTGTGTTTAACACAAAACTTGCAATTGCTGTCGTCTTCTGCTGGAAGGTAACTGTGAGCTTACAGAGCTAGAAATAGCAGTCATCTCCATTTTAGTCCATCGTTCCCCCAGTGCATTACGTCAGGAGTTTTTGTATGTATGTGGTTTGTTTTATTTAAAGACTTCTACTATTTTAAGTTAATACACTGGGAACGTGTTGCCCAACAAGCTCCTGCAAGGTACCTGCTGCGGACCTGCAGGCACTTGCGACTACTTAAGTCACATAAAATCACAGAGCAGCTGACAGCATGACTCCTGGTGACCTGCTCCAGGGTCCCTGTGGACCTGCATGGACATCCTCCCTCCGTCCCTCCCCACTCTTGAGATGGTGAAACCACTGCACAGTTCCTAATTGGCTTTGCCTTTGCTAAACTAGGGCACCGATAGTGCCATAGAGAGAAGGCAGACCTCTCCCTCATAGGACTGGACATTAAAATGCTGGCGTTCATCCTGAGTGGTGTGGTATGTGGGTGAATTAATACATGTAGGGATCTTCTGGATAATAAAAGCCTTTCTTCTTTCCAAAGAGAAGTGGAAAATATATAATTGACACCTCTCTTCTGAAAGCCCTCAGTCGCCACTTACTTTTGGCAGATCGGTTGTTCCTGCAGATGAATGGATTCCTTGGGCTTTGGCCATTGCCAAGTGAGTCTGGACCGTTTTCTTAATATGGGAGAGGAGGAAATTACATCTGTTGTAGCTGAGCTGTGTGAGAATCCGTCCTCAGGAGGGAAGTATTCAGTGACTACTACTTGTCCTTTTTTTTTCTTGTTCATTTTAAATGGGCAATTTTAGCTGCTGAAGGCAGGAGTCCGTATTCCCAGAGGAACTGTAATGTGAAAACCAAAAAAAAGAGGGAACAGAACACTGAAATTTTGGAGTTTAATCAGAAATTAAAATACTAAGAACACTTCTGAGCAGCTTTGTTTACGTGCTACTGAAACTCCTGAATTACCTGTGTATGAGTATGGGTTTTGTGTTATTTGTGCACAGGGGTTTGAGAGCATCAGTTGAGAGGATACCGGTTATTGCCAGAGTGCAGTGTTATGTTTTTCCATAGGAACACTGAAAACTCTTACCTCTGGAACGCTGTTCTTGCAACCACAGTTTCAAAGCGAGAGTAGTCAGACTCTTAAACTCAATTAGTGCGTGTTTGTTCCCTGCGTAGAGATAGACAGTCCTTATTTGTGACAATGCCATGTGGCAGAGGCGGGCTCTGACAGTTTGAAATAAATTATGTAACAATAAACTCATTACTGAGCCTTCTTTGGATCGCACCATTGCTGCGTGGTTGCATCCAGCACCCACTTCAGTGTGCTCTGTGCATTTGGCTTTCTGGAGAAGCTGTCCTGAAAGCGCGGCCTGTAGCTAAGGAGGAAAAGCTTGGCATTGCTTCTTCGAAGTCAACCCAGGTGCACTGAGCAAAAACGTTCCGTGAACTTTCAACATCAGCCTTCAAAACCCTTAAAAAAAGGAAGACTGAATGTGTTGGGGATTACAGTTCCTTTTTCTCTCCTGTGCTTTTGTCTTTTATTGAAAAAGCAATTTGTTGAGGCTTTACTAAACAGTCCTGTATAAAGCAACCCCTCTCCTTAGGCCAGGATGTCCAGTGCAGAGACGCTGTAACGGCTGCGAAGCCGTGGCAGTATTTCTCGACTGCTTGCAGCAGTGTAAGGTAAGAAGTTCATGCTGACCTCACGCTGGTGTAGCTGAGGCTGCTGCGGTCTCGGAGTTGCTGGAGACTCAGCTCCTGAGTTGTCATAGGAACAAATTTTAAGTGAAATGAATTAATGATGAATTTCAGGTGAAAAAGGTGAGCGCTGCCTAATGTCAGAGAAAGCAGTTGTCTAGAACAGCCAACAACACACACGTAGGTTGGCAAATTGTTGCTAATGGAGGAAAAAATTACTATAAAAATATCGAGACTCGTCCTGATTAAAAATAGTAAATTCTCAAGAAAAATAACTAGAACTGAGGGTGGAATCTCTGTGACAGATGGTATCATTTTTTCCCTGTTCTTTTAATTTAGAAATACACCTTACTGCTAATAACTTGTTTCCAGTTGACCCTCTGCATGGGGATGGTTAACCAGCTCCTCCTCGAAAGGTATCATTCCATCTCCGTGTCGTCACTAATAAACAACTGATCTGAGTTCCAGAGACAGGTTGGTTCGTGTAGCTCGGGGTTGTGCTTGGCACGGGTTCCTTAGCTCGGGCTGCAGGAGCAATGGCAGCGTGGCAGTGCCGTGCACATCGCACTGCTGCTTGGCGTGCTTGTTGCTGGCGTGGGTTGAAGCTCAGCCCTCCTGCCTTGCAGGATCCACAAAGCCGCCTCTGGGAGGTGGCTGTGCGCTCTGAAAACTACTAGAGCCTTGATGGTGCATCAGAAAGATGCTTTTAATTTGGTCTATCTGTGCTGCCAGCAGTATCCGATCGCCTTGTCTTGCTTTCCAACCTGCCTTGGCCTCCCTATGTATTTTTAAATTCTTTCAAGAAATTGGCCATTATGGCTGATTACATTATTTGCAGTTTTTTGTCTCCTTTGATGCCTGTGCCAGCAGTGCTTATGTAAAGGGGCTTGATGATATTGAATGGTAAGAATGAACAAATGCAGCGGGAATTCAATTGCTATTTTGCTCTCAAGCACAAGTGTTCTTTCTAAATCAAATCTGACCACTTACTATGTCAGTCAGCTATGTTGTTGGCGAGACGGGAAAACTATTTCATTTCCATTTGATTTGAAGGGAGCTTCTGTTTGCTTGAGGTGCTCTGTTTTATTTGAAAGGTTTAGAAATGTATATGATCTCCAGATGTTCTGCATGCTTTAGAAAAAATTTAGTCACTTTTGATCTTCATCTTGGCCGCAAAACCCTGTACATTATGTGCTCGTATCAGGTAACTGGCCAGGAGCTCTTTCTCCTCTCTGTCAGGGAGCTTGAAGTTCTTTGCCAGGTACCACGCAGGAGTCAGCAATGAACTGTGCTTTCAGACACTTCAGAATTCAATTTCCTAATCATCCAGGCGCCCCATGCAGCCGGTGTGTGCCGTTCCAGAATTCGTGCCATGGAGCACTGGCCAGTTAATGACAATTTGAAATATGTAATTGTAATGTCATTTACAGCTTGATTAGTAAGTTGACATAGCACTTACAAATTTGGCATTTTAGGAGGTTTGTGCGTTGTTGCAACAGACTGAGCATCTGCGCAGTAAACATTGCATCGCTGTGGGTTTGGGGTTTGACCCATTGCGCTCTAAACTCATGGTGACGTTCCTGCTTTAGATTTGACGTTCAGCACAGTTTGCTGGGAAGTTTGTCTGCTAATCTGGCAGAGAAGCTAATCTGCCAAAGCAAATAGTTTGCTCTTGGACTAACGCGCTGAAATGAAGCGTTCAGATTTGGAGGCGCAAAAGTAGGATGGAATGTGGCAGCCAGCAACTGCATTGTCTTAAACTGCCAAGGAAGCTCAGTCACGGAAGCACACACGCTTCTTTCATAAAGGTTGGCAGTCCCAGTCGGGCCGTTTCTAAAGAAGAATTGCCATCAGTGAGGTATTCAGGAGAAAAATGACTGTACAAAAATGACTGTGCAAAAAAGCAAAATTGCATAGCACCGTGGTGGGGACACTCAATTACCAACTTCTTTGCCTCTCTGTATTCAGACAGAGCGAGGATTCTCTGCGCTTGATTCATCACACTTGGCTTGAGAGAGAGCACAACATCTCCAGATAGCGGAGAGGCTGATTCTGTAGTGCCTCAATGTAGCTTTTATCCAGCCCCATCTCAATAGAGCTTTGTGTTCTTCTCACTTCTAGAAACCATAACTGCTCCTGGGGAGGCAGAAATGACGTCGAAATATGGACCATAAAAAGTATTGGCAAACTGGTATCTCTCAAAAATATGACCCGTGCTTAAAACAACAACAAAACCTTTATTTGACTTTTATATCATGACATCTTACTGTCCTTTTATTTTTGAGCCTCTAAACAAAAGCGTAATATACTACAGCTCACTGTGAGCTGGGGATTTCAGATGCAGCAAATGTACAAAAAAACAAACCTCTGTTCAAAGGAGAGCTCCTTCCTGGCACAGCGTCACCGAGGGTGCCCTGCTGGTGGCCATGCCGTGCGGGGCTGACAGCCTCTGCTGAGCTGGGAGCACGCTGCACGGCCCTGCAGGGAGCTGGGGCACGCAGCAGCCGCACCTATTGATGTGGGGGCCTTTTCTCTGCGGACTACGGCAGGAAAGAAAGTTGAGAAGTTCAGCAGTGGTATCGCAGAAAGCTGGCACAGTTCTGTACGGCGTGTGTTGATGCTGCATAGTCTTCCTTTCAACTTCGGTTTGTTTTTGTCCAAATATATGCTGCAGCATCTGTTTACTTAGCTGTGCGGTGCTGGAAGCGTACCTCTCCTCCTGACAGCTGACGGCTTTACATCCTTTGTAACTCGATTTGGATCTGGGGGAAGGAAGATGCGTGCTTCGCGATGGGAACTTGCTGCGGTCCCAAAATTAATAATGGAATTGATGAAACACTCCACTCCAGTCTGCTGGCATGTGGTTGATGGTTTGTGGGACAGTAATGTATTCTGTGTGGGAACATCTGCTGTAAAGGGAACGGCTTGGGGAGGGGGAAAGCGTATGATACAGCTGCCAGTGCTACTTCAGAGTGACTTGTGTACGAATGCACAGGATGGTTTAACTAAAGGGAGGATGGAATTTCCCCATTTTGTAGAGGAAAGTCAGCGTGGAAACCTGGTTTGTGGTGCTGCTGCGTGTCTGCTGGTTTACAGTGGTGCTTTACAACACCCAACTGGGGTTTGGCAGGTTGCTCTGCCTCTGCAATGACAGCACTCGGTGTTCGTCTCACTTCGCTCCATACTATTTTTACAGCTCTGTGTTCAGATGGCTCGGAATAACACGCTTGTCACTCACCTGTCAGCTGCAAAATCTGACTTACTTCAGACTTCCTTCCCCTGAGAGTAGCTCCGATATGAGGAGTACCTTCAATTACCGAAAAAGTCTGTGCTGTCCCTGTCCTGTGTACTCCTAAAAGGCAGTCGGTAACAGAAGGTCCTCTGGTTCGGAGTGGCCTACTTAAGAATGCTGCTGTGCAGCAGGCCAAGGTTTGGCAGTGAAGTTTTAGCATCATGAGATGCTGTTCCAATTTTAGGGAAGTGGGGATGGGTCTTCAGTGTCATCTGTACCAGCACACGGCTTTATGTGGTGAATTCCAGCACAGGCAGAGGACCGGGTTCTGCCTGTTGGATCCTGCAGCCCTTGACTCAGTGGGAAGTGCATCAGGATCCAGTGTGCCACTGCTGAGGTCTGCTTTGTGCAGCATCAGCAGAACAGCAGGAGCTGTGCGGCACCTCTGCACTTGTTGCATGTGTGAATTACTCAGTAAGCCTGTCTCCAGGTGTTTCTGGGTTCTCATCAGGCTGCATGCACAGATCTTTCAAGAGAGCGTCCCTCTGAATGTTTAATCCTCACGTGTGTTGAAGCTGAATTGTTGTTGTTTTTCAAACTGTGATTGCTGCTGTCTCACTGCTGAGTTGGAATGGGCCGTTCAGCTTTGGCTTCACATGCTGCCAGTGATGCTCTCATCTGATTTACTGTCAAGGGCTTAACCAAGTGGGTGGAGACACCGAGCTGTCTGTCCTCTGAATGACTACAATTCTATCATCCAGTATTTTGTGTCTGGAGACAGAACAAATGTCATTAGCGATTTCAGAATCCATTAGAACTGAATCGTTGTGAACACTTTGCAGTCTGTGACATGTCACAAAGCTCCTTGTAGAGGAAAATAAAAATCACTTGCTAACAGTGCTTTGTTTTTTCCCCATTCTGACACAGGTTGCCAACTTGGCCTGTTCCATCTCGAACAACGAGGAAGG
>JANHGO010000045.1:2959518-3008699 GCA_024606505.1 Aquila spilogaster | reverse complement strand
TGGGTTTTTTTTCATTGTAATTTCTCACCTAACCCGTGGCAAATGAGTTCTGGCGGATTTATCTTCTGACACTATCCCCTCATCCAGGTATTTCAAACCAGCCCGTCACCTGGAGAATTGATAACTGGCATACCCTTACTTTAGTGCTGCTAAATGGTTTTTCTTCTCAACAGGATAATTATATTGATCGTGGCTTAGAACTTCAGAAATTGGATTGTGGTTGCATAAAGTATGTTTCAAAGCTCTAATATAAGCTATATTATACAGAAAAAACTCCCAGCAAAACCAGACCACCACCATTGTTTTATCTAACGCTCCCAATTTGATACAAATCAAGATATTTTTGACCCAGTGTCTGGTTATAAAGAGAGAAGCTGCCACTCCTTCTTGGCCCCTTGCCCTCTTTAACAACAGGGCTAATGTGAAACTTGCTGTATCGAACCTTGGCAAAATCTAGCTCTCAGTGGGTGGGCCTGGATACTTACTTGAAATGTTGGATTTCATCCTCGACAAATGTTTTGTAAGGATTCTACCTTCAAGATAATTGATTTTTGGCTTTTGACTGACTGCTCAAGAGCAGTTTTCTGTGATAGTTGGGTATGAAGGTGTGTAAGGGAGCACTGTTGTATTGGACAGGCAGCCCTGTGGTCTGCTTGCATGGTGCTTATACTTGTAGGTTGAAGGCAGCATGCGAGATGTTTGCGTGCAATCCACTGGCCTTGGGTGGTTGTGACAGCCGAGGCTTGTAGAAGATTGAGGGTTGAAGCAGGGCCGTTCTGGCCTCGATGCAGTGCCAGCCGTGGGGTGGTTGACAGAGCTGGCAGAAAAGAGAAATGTAAAATTCAGAGGTTGAATGTAGTCTCTGGCTGATAAGGAGCAAAAAGACATCTAGATTTATGAAACCATCCTTTTCTTCTGAAAGCAAGCTGAAGAGTGTTAAAGGTAGAATCTTAAGATGTCAGATGTTACTGTATTGCCCAAACCAGCCAGGAAGAGAGTGCTTTATCAGGCAGGTGGAGGTTTTACTTCTAGTGTGCATAATCACTTAAAAAAAAAAAAAAGCTGATAGTGTACTCGAAATGAATAATACTAGTTTTACGTTGAGACCCTGAATACCTGTTTACCTCTTTGTCTCTTTTTTTCAGGCTGGACGCAAAGAAAGAAGCGATGCACTGAACTCTGCGATTGATAAAATGACCAAAAAGACCAGAGACTTGCGTAGACAGGTAATTAGTATATGAAGTTGGTACTTGTTGAGGCAAATGAGTGCATTTCTGCATGTTTGCCCTCTATGGAAATATGTTATGTGTTCATTTGTTTCTAGGGGCAGTGGGCTTGCCTGCTTGTATTTAGTGAATTAAGAGCTAGGAGCTTTCAGAGCCTGGTTCACAGGGAAGCATGGGGTAGAAGTGTAATCCCCTGTTAACTGTGTAATAAAGATGTTTAATTCTTGACCCATTCTCGTGGCAAGAGACATTTAAAAAAAAAAAACCAAAAAAAACCCCAACAAAAAAAAACCCCAAACCTCCCATTTTATGGATTTTGAACATAATCAGGGATATTTTATAATTCTGATGGCATTCATCTCAGCCTGTTTTCTTGGAGGACTGTATTTGTGTAACATCAATCTTTTGTCCGTTTGGTTTTTAAAGTGATATATTCCCCTTTTCAAGTAAATGTGAATATGGATCAAGTTTGTTGAAAAATGTTTTTATTCTAGTAGAAAAATAAAAAAGTTAAATCAGCATGTTGTTTAGTCAGCTGAGGGAAAGCAGCAAATTTACTCAGACAAAACCAATATGAGCTGCTAAATCAATATTTGTGGCCAAACTGGTGACTTGCACTTACATAACTAATCCAGTTTTTTAAGGAGATTTAATTTAAATTGAAGCAAAAAGCGTATAGACAAGGCAGTGCAGGGAAAGCCTTGGTCACACAAAGGAAGAAGGATCAATGACAAAAGTACTTTAAGCTTTATGTATTAATACAGTAAAAGGAAAACAGCAGTAGAACACTACTGAAAAATAACTCGTTCTTTTATTTTTATTTTAGCTCCGCAAAGCTGTTATGGACCATGTATCAGACTCTTTTCTGGAAACAAATGTTCCGCTTTTAGTATTGATTGAAGCTGCCAAGAATGGGAACGAAAAAGAAGTTAAAGAATATGCCCAGGTTTTCCGTGAACATGCCAACAAATTGATTGAGGTAAGATGGTACAAATTAAAATTAAATTATCACTAGTTAAATTAAAACAGGAGTAGGCAAAACACATTTTTCAATTCTGTTGAAACAAATAGCAAATTCTCTAATGAATTTGCTTTTTAAATTTTAATGAACTTAAATAAAATTTAATTTAATATTTAAATAAAAGTGTAAGCTTATCAAAAAGCAGCAGGTACTGTTACATCGCCCATGTAGTTTTCGATATTGTACAATGTGAGTATATCATGCTGTTACCTTTACTTGATTTGTTAATTGGAGATGCTGATGTGGAGTAAGGAAGACTATGGCTTGACTGTCCTGCTGTACAATTGGACCTGTTGCTTGAAGCCTGGAGGTTTTTTCTTTTCAGTAAAATACCACTGAATATAAACAGGCCTTTTATGTGAAGACTTTTAGAATGAAAACCTGCTTGCGTCTGTGTAAAGAGCAAACAATGGACAAACAAAAAACTTGCGATAACAACAAAACTGATCCCTGTCACCTTTTTCTAATAAAACCCCAAAGGTTCTCAACCTGGTTTTACTGAAGACTAAAGCTAATCTATGGGAAGATCAGCTTAAATGGGACCAACCTGTCTTAACTAAAATGCATTAAGGATCATTAGCCTACTCATACAGGTAATAGTTTTCCAACAGGTAGTGCATTTACAAAGAGCAACATAGGTTCATACCCTGTATTCATGGATACATCTTGGTAACCTTGTCCTCTTGCCATTGTTTTCGCATGAGAGTTTTGTGCCTGTTGATGCTAGATGGCAAGGAACAAACATCTATAGGTATTGTTGAAGAAACATGCCACTAGGAATAAACTTCAAAAACTACTCCTGTACACTTCGGTATGCTTTGAGGCATCAGCTGGCTCATGTGCTTAACCTCAGCAGCTACCTGGGAACAGTCAGATACTGGTTAATGTATTTTTGCTCTCTTAGTATCACTGTGTTTTATAATTGAGTCCATGTGCCTCCTAGGCTCATCAGGAATACTTTCACACAACTTGACAGATTTAAATTACTCAAGAATAAGACTATTGAACATCAGTAAAAGTAGTTTCTGACTCTTGCCCGATATATTTTTCTCACTTTTTTTAAAGCCTTAGGGGCTCGAGTGTGGTGAGCAACTGCCCCATAGTCTAGGGTGCACCAAGCTAGTACAGCTCTTCAGGGTTGCTGTCTAAGCAATGAAGATCTTGAATTCTTCAAAGGTATCTATTCTTCACCTTTGGCCTGCTGCATTTTAGTGTAGATGCCATCTTCATGTAGTTTCAAAGTTATTCTAAATTTTAAGTAACTAATGTTCAACAAAACAGCAGACAGAAGACAGTGCTGCTGTGCCCTGCCTCGGCAGCAGGTTACAGCTGTTCCATGTGCAGTGGTGGAAACGCTTTGAAGCGGGTTTTGTCTAAAGCTTCCCTTCTTTGTGTTGCAAGCCTAATTTATCTAGAAAATTACATTTAGGGCTTGTTTACAGAAGTTGTTGACTGGCATACCAATAGTACCTATTCTGCCACCTCTTCAGTGGATGTGTGGTGTTCACACATGGAGTTCGTTGGCATAATTACAAAGGTGTAATTGTGCTGCTCTGTCTGCAAGCTTTTCTCCTGCTCTTGCTAGGTGAGCCCTTACTCCCTGCTCCTTCAGAATATGTGTGCCATCTGAAAAGCAACAGGTGGCTGTCCTCACTGGGATGTAAGAGCAGTTTTTACAGACCTTACCTTGTGTGCAAAATGCCAAGCTGCAAATGAGTTTTACAGAACCTCTATTCAGCCAAACAGTCTGTCTTTCAAGAAAGACTATTCCCCTGAAAGTATGCATTAAACAATATTTCTGACTGGCATCAAAAGGTTCTGCTAAAATGATATGCTGCTGCAACAACTTTTTGAAGGCTTGCTTATTGCTTTTGCTGTCTAAAATGTAACTATAGCTATGAGTAGCATGATCTAGGTGGCTTATAAACCTCTTCCATGAATGTAGATGGATTAATATATGTGCTTAGCTTCGACAGAAGGGGAACAGTACTCCTGCAGAGCCTTTGTCTCAAGGGGATAGAGAGCCACTGCGGAGTCGTATGCAATGTCAAATTTACTGTGAAGGAAGACAGGTTGGGGTGGATTGCACTTACAATGTCTCGGTGTGTCTCTGTCAGAATGGAGAAGGATGTTTGCAAGTTCCCATATGATTCTGCTCTTGGGCAGAAAACTCAGCTACAGGTATCCAGAGAAACAATAAAAGATCGTGTAAGAGCAGAACAGAAGATGTTCCACTTGGTGAGATGAGAAGTGATTGCTTCCACCTGTTTTCAGTGGAAGATAAGTGTGCTGGGGAGTTTATTGTAACTACCCTCAGAAATGCTGCTGAGTGACTCAAGACATCAAATGTGACAAAACAGCTGCAGCGCAGAGTGGAGCTGTGTTGTGTATCACGCTGTGATTGACAGGCTGCTGCGTTTTAGATGTAGAAGAGAACGTGTCCTTTCCTTTAATGCTAAGCGATGGAAAGAAGCACACATAAGACACCTGCTCTGCACTAGGTAACTCAGAAGATCCCCATCTGAATTAGTGAGATGTTTTACACCTTGGATTTAGTACCCCTTTGTTCTGTGACCAGGAGGAGTCAGTGCTGCTCTCCTGGTGAACCAGCCACTAGAGGGGACTGTGATATTTATTTATTTAGTTATTAATACTAAACTGTGGCAGGTGTTGGCTAGATGGGAGGAGTAGCAGTGCTGGTTCTGCTCTGGGTTAGCATGGGGAGTTCTTGCTTCTGCAGTGCAGAGGTGTTTACGGGCCTTCCAAGTAGCTGTAAAGAGATGCAAGCACATGCTTTGGGTAATTTGATTTTGAAACACTCCCTTTTTGGTAGCAGAGTGCTGTCTGCTTTGTGGTTCCTAAAGTCCAGGCAGCCAAATTTGACCAAAAGGTGCAATAACCACAAAAATCTGATTTGCCTGCTGGGTCTGTATCTTCTAGAGAAACCATACCAAAGCTGTGTCCCAAAGGGCTTCCATCTAATTTGTTTCTCGTGTAGTAAAATACTAATGCCCTTATCCTGCATTTTGAAAACTGAGTAACAGTAAAATAGTAAAATGAGACTTTTCTCAGTTGAATAATACATTTCAAAGATAGCTTTCAAAATTGCTCTCTACTAACAGTCCATTAACTAGCTAGCACTCTGCCTGAATTTTGTTAAAGGAGTTTAATTCAGGAATTGAGAAGCCAATTTAAATGCAGCACACAAGAATAACAGAAGAGACAGCATTTCACGAACCAGTGTAAGAAAAAGTTAAATTCACTTGTGAACTATGAAAGTTTTCCTAATTTACAGATTGTAAAGTACTTACTTGCATTCCAGTGGTTTTTACAGTGTTGGGTAAAGTAGCCTTGGCTCTCCAACCTGTAACTTTGCTGTTAAGGAAAGACAGCTTGGCATTGGCATCCTTAGATTTAATGTTCCTCCCTAGAAGAAATTAGGCTGTCCTGCAACTTGGTGCTCATTTTCAATGATGTCACTTAGCACCATGCTGACTTTTTGTTCTTCCCAGTCTTTAAGTGTGCTTGTGCACCAGTTGCCTTTTTACTGCTCCCTGTAGTCACTGCAGTGACACTTCTGGCTATTCTCTGAAAGTGAAAAAGCTATAAATGTTAAGAAACTTTTGCTACACTATTGAATGCTTTAGGAAAAAAAAAAAAGAGGTTGTCAGTTTGTCGCTGTTGTATACTGTGTAGTTTTAATGGAAAAGTTTCTCAGACCTTAAGAAATTAGGTAGTTAAAAGGTAGATGAGGACAGAGTCCAGGTTAAAATCTTCTGGTAGCTGTTTGCTTGCTGAAGGATATTTTGGTAAGAGAGAGTTTGCAATTCCTTAAAAACAGCGAATAATCTTATCTTATTCTGGAACCCAGTACCCCTGTGTCAAATGTTCTTCTCAAATTTTATGTTTAAGTCTCTTTCTCAGACAAACTTGGTAAGACCAGGGAGGCAAAAGCTCTCAGTGATGTTTCATAAGCATCAATTTTTTTCCAGTTGCCTTAATTTATCTGAAAAGACTGCTCTGTGCCTTTTTTTAATGCACTGGGTTGTATCTTGCATATGGAGAGATGATTTTCTCATCTTCAGTGAAAACCCATGAACAGATGCAGACTGCAAATTTATTTGCTTGGAAAGAATCACATTTGGGCACTTGCAACTCCATAAGCTATCTGTAGCCTCTTGCGCTGACATTTTCCCCTTCTGTCGCCCTAACTGTTTAGCCTGATGTCCTAGAGTAATTCTTCAGACCTTGGTCTAAAAATACCACTTTCCAAAAGCCCAAAGCCTTGCACACTTGCAACATTTTTACTACAATTTGTCCTGATTTGTCCATCCTTACAGCCTATATATTCTTCAGAGAGTCTTAACAGCTGCAGATTTTTTTATATGTGAAAGGCTTTTAAAAAATCTGAAGTGGGTAAAACATAGCTTGGTTTTAAAATAATAGCTAGCTTTTGGACTTCAGACACAGCAAAGGTTTTGAAAAACTGAGGCTTGCCTATCCTCTGTTCATGAGATATAACTTACCTGGACATAACTAGTTACCTTTGTGATAAAGGTATACACTCAGTGTTTGTGCATCTTACGCATTTATTAAAAATGAAGCACGGAATGGAAGTATCCAGCAGATCTAGAAATAAATCTGGTGTCACAAGATTATCCTTTGTGTCTATTAGCCACCTGATTTCCAAAGTTTATACGAAGTTTATAAAACTAGCATCTTTGGAGGTGGGAGTGGACTGGCTTTGCTTGTTCTTTAAATATTATTTCTTCATGCTTGCCATCAAAGGTGTGTATCAGTACTGAAAGACAGAGACGATGTATCTTGGGTGAAAAATGCAGACAAGCATAGCACTTGACACCCAAATCAAATATTGACTTGGAACGTTTTTCTGAACTTTGGGTATATTAATCTCTCAAAACTCAGCATTTTCCAGGCTAGACTCATTATCAGTCATTACTGTGGTATCTGAGCACCTATTTTTCCTGTTCAGTAAGCTAATTTACAGGGGGAATAAATCTGCAAACTCAAGTTTGTCTTTTACTTGCTTTTATTTTTAAGGTAATTGTGTATTACAAGGGAAATGTCCTTGCGCCATGGTCTGGAGAAGAGAGGCAAAGTTAGTCCAACTTGAGACTAATTTCCTATTTTAAGATGGAGAGCAAAATGTCTCTTCCAAAGAACAACCACGTTTTCTGTAATTTGTCTATAGATAACCTTGGCAGCAATTTGAAACAGATGTCTTTAGTAAATGACCAGTATAACTCTAATGTGCCCTCTAAAGTCTGACACTCTTCAAGAACTGATGCACTTTCCTTGTAAGTTCATTTTATTAGTCAACTAATTCATAAATAAATTAAATTCTATTCATAGAACATGCTTTCCTTACATTCATAATCAGTAAAGTAGGAAAGCCTTAGCTAAAAAAAAAAGTTCTTCCATTTTCCAACAAAACTGGATATACAAGTTTAATACATCATACATAAGTAAAGGCAAGTGACCTTTTAATAGGATAACTTTTGTTCTTGTAAGGGTTTTTTTGAGGCCAATCTTCTAATGCTACACCAAATTATGCATGAAAGGGTCTGTAGAATGCTGGTAGAGATTAAAAATCACGTTGGAAGAGGAATAAGAGATTTCAGGGTAATCTTTCTATCCAGATTTCATTGTAAATATACATGGGAGAAGCCAGATAATCAGTAATCTGACAGTGAAACTAATGGGAGAGATGAAGTGATTGAAGATGAATTTGAACCCTCACATATCTGGACAGCTATTGGGGTGTTTGGAAACATTCTTTTATTTGAAAATCATCCCGGTTAGCTGCTGCTACATAGAGGAGAGGCATTTCTGCCATACCTTTTCCATAGGGGCAGTCATTATGTTGGATGATTGTTGAGAGTGTGGGGTTTGGTCTTTAAACACTTGCGCCAAAGGGGATATGAAGGGTGTAGAAGTTGGAGGTGAATGAGGTTAAGGTTTGGAAAACTATAGAATCATAGAATCATTTAGGTTGGAAAAAACCTTCAAGATCATCGAGTCCAACCATCAACCATTCCCATTAAACCATGTTCTGAAGTGCCTTGTCTACACGCTTTTTAAATACCTCCAGGGATGGTGACCATGTTAACGTCCTTTTACCCCTCTAGAAACAGCCCTGTGATTACTCTGTTCCTTTTTCCTTTGGAAGCTTCAGGGAAGGGGAAATCTGTAAAAGAGGTCAGGAAGTATAAGCACAGTTGAGTACAGGTGCTGTTGATACGATGCCTTCAGAAGAAGGTAAAAAGCAATAGAGTCCTGGCCTGTTTTATTTTCCAGATATTCGAGTCTTAATTCCAACAGCATTTTTAAGTAGCTTTTGGGGTACAGCTTTTATAGATGTGGCATAAATGTTTTAATTCTTGATATATAACTAAAAGCCTCGATGCAGGTCTGGATTTTCATCATCTTAATCATTAGCAATATTGGAATATTAGTCATGTATTGTCATCAAGGAGTTGCCTGTGTAGAGCTCATTCCTCTTACTATTTTGTTGCCTTCTTCAAGAGCATAATGTGTTTATAATTACCATTAAGCTTGCCATGAACAGTTGTCTGAATCACCAAAAACTGGTTTAAACAGCACCAAGTTGGAAGCCTTTAGTAAGATGATAATGCAGCATGCTCTGAGTGATAAGCAAAATGAGCTAGGAAAGAATTATGATTTCTACTTTGATAAACACAGATGCTTTTTTGGATAAGGATAATTATTCAGGTACTGTCCAAATATCACTGCTAGAAACACTTTTATTTCAAAGAAAAACATTTGTGTTGCTAAGAAGCATCTAAGATGAGGATTCGCTTTGAAAGTTTTAACTTAAGATCAGATCTACATTACATACCAGTGGTGTGATTTCTGTCATGGTAGCTCAGTTCGACTTGTGTAACTAATGTGTTTTGTGCTTATAACAACATTTTATCACTTTAGCTTGTTTGTCTGAGGAAGGAATAGTTCCTGTGCCAATAGTTACATCTGCTGCTACAGCTGCATCCACGAGGGGCACGGTGCCCACGTAGCACACTGGTATTCCTTTACTAGCTCTGCTCTCTGTCAGGTCTATAGAAAGGATAATCTACCAGTCTGGAAATAAAGGTATTCCTGTACTGCTAGCACTTTACTACTGTGGGTATGTTTTATGCTCTAGATGTATTAGTTCCCTTCAAACACTTCTTCCCCCTCTTTCATTGAAAAACTTCCCCATTGGCAAGAGAGAGAAGGGCTCTCCCTTCTGCACTTGCTGCTCAGTAAATGGAGCCCAGTTCACTTTGTTGTGATGCAGAAACTCTGGGTTTGCCCAACTGTGTGAAAAATTTCCCTTCTTTATGAAACCTTGACAACATGTGGGGTTGCATTCTGTTGGAGAAAGACATTTCCTCTGGGTATGGAAGGAGCTTGTTGTACTGAGCTTTCGTGGACAGCTATACCTAGAATGGCATCAGGTAGCTGGAGAGGTTGTTGGGAGACAGCTCATTTAGATTGACAGCCAGATGCAAAGCTGTATTCCTTAACTAGATTTTTAGACACACAGATACAACTTGAAAGGTGCAGGTTTTGCGATTTGATCCCAAAAGTGGTTACCCATGAAAATATTAAGCAATTGCCTCAATATTACAGGGAGCAGAAAGTACACAGAATATTGTCTCTGATCCCCTTCCTCTTCCAACCAGTTGCCAGCCTGTTGAAATAAAAAATCCTGAACCCCCAATTTCTTACTGTCTAAAACTTTTGAATGAAAACTGCAAACGTTTTGCTTGCCAGTTTTGTTCCATCTAGCTGAAATTTCCCCTCCATGTGTTTATAACCAGACTTGAAATTAAAATTGCTGTCATCTTCTGTGTGAGGTTGCGGAGCTCTGGAAATAGCAGTTATCTCAGTTTTAGTCCATCGTTCCCCTCTGTGCTTTACGTCTGGAGTTTTTCTGTGTGTGGCTTGTTTTATTTAAAGGCTTTTACTATTTTAAGTTAATACATTGGGATTCTGTTGCCCACAACAAGCTCTTGCAACGTACCTTCTGTGGAGCTGCAGCCACTTGCAACTACTTAAGTCATATAAAATCACAGAGGAGTTGACAGCATGACTCCCGGTAACTTGCTCCAGAGTCCCTATGGGCTTGAACCAAAGTCCTCCTGCCATCCCTCCATGCATTGAAGAAGTGGAACTGTTTTGCGAATTCATAATTAGCTATGCCTCTGCAAAACTAGTGAGTTCATAGGATTATAGTTATAATGCAGACTTCTCCCTCATGCAGTACCTATTAGGACTGGATGTTAAAATGCTCACATTTGTCTTGAATATTGAGTGTAGTGTACAAGCGAATTAATAAATGTATGGACTTATTGAATAATAAAAGCCTTTTTTTTTTTTTAAGAGGGATGGAAATTACATAATTTACACATCTCTTCTGAGAGTCCTCAGTTGCCACTTAGGTTTGCCAGAACAGTTGTTTCTACAGATAAATTAATTTCATGGGCTTTGACCATCATGAAGTGAATCTGGACTGTTTTCTTAATACGGGGGAGGAAGAAATTAGATGTGCTGTATTTGAATTTTGTGAGAGTATCAGATACACTTTTCTTTGGCAGGTCCTCAAGAAGAAAATGTTGAATGGCTGCCTCCCCATTCTTCTTTTTTTTTTTTTTTTTTTACTTTTAATATGGGTGATTTTAAGCTGCTTACAAGTGGGAATTTGCATTCCCAGAGAAATTGTAAAATGAAAAGTAAAAAATAGAGCAAGAAGCTGAAGTTTTGAAGTTTAATCAGACATTAAAATGTCAGGAACACCTTTAAAAAAGCTTTGTTTCCATGTTGCTGAAATTCCCAAAGTATTTGTGTATAAACGGGTATGGTTTTGTTATTTTTGCATAAGGGTTTGTGAGCATCTGTTATGAGAGGATACTGGTTAATGTTAAACTGAAAAGTTATGGTTTTCAATCGTAAGACAGTCTGAAAACTCTTACTTCTGCAATGCTATTTTTACAACTGCAGTTTCAAATGAGAGTAGTCAGACTCTTAGAATTCAATCAGTGTATGTTTGTCTCCTGCATAGCGATACATAATCCTTATTTATAACAATGCTGTGTGGCAGAGGCAGCTCTGACAATTTTAAATTATGCAACAATAAACACATTACAGAGCCTCCTTTGGATTACACCATTGCTGGATGATTGCATCCAGCACCCGTTTAGGAGGGCTTTGCGTACTTGAATTCCTGAAGAAGCTGTCCTAAAACATGGCCTGTAAACAAGGAGGAAAAACTTGCTGTTGCATTTCTGAAGTCAATCCAGGTGCATGAAGCAAAGACTTTAATACAAACTTTCAGTGTCAGCCTTTGAAATCCTTGAAAAAGATTTAATGATAGAGATTATAGTTCCTTTTTTCTCTTCCATTTTTTGTCTCTTATTGAAAAAGCAATTTGTCAATCCTTTAATAAACAGTTCCATGTAAAGTAACCCCTCTACCTAAGCTAGGATATCAGTGCAAAGAGAAAGTTTAACAAGTACAAAGCTGTAGCAGTATTTCTTGATTATTTTCAACAGTGTAATTTTAGTAGCTTAGCAAAGACCCCAACCTTGTGTAGTTGAGGCTGCTATAGTCTTTGAATTGCTGGAAGACATGGCTCCTTAGTCATTATCTGAACAAATTTGAAGTTTAAAAAAAAAAAAAAATCAAAAATGTATTTCAGGTGAAAAAGGTAAAAACTGCCTATTGTCAGACAAGGCAGTTGTCTACAACAGCTGACAACACAAACATAGGCTGACAAATTGTCACTAATGGAGGAAAAAACTGCTTTAGAAATGTCAAGGTTTTTCCTGATTTAAAATTAGTAAATTCTGAAGCATCAGAATAACTAGAATTTGAGATGGAGTCACTCTGTGACAGATGGTGCAATTTTTTTTTTTTTTTTTTTTTTAATACTGGAATTACACCTTCCTGCTAATAACTTATTCCTGATAGACCCTTTGCCCTGAGATGGTATCTGCTTTTAGAAGGAACGAGTTAAGTAATGCCTCCTCCCAAGGCATCATGTCATCTTGCAGTAGTCTGATGTTGTTGTTAATATCAATCCGATTTGAGTTTCAAAAAGTGACCAGTGCATGAAACCCTCTTCCCAGATGAGTTCGTCCAGCTTGAGTTTTACTTGGCACAGGTTTGTTAGGTCGGTTTGTAGAAATGGTTGTGTCCGTGCACTTCTTGATAATGCTCGGTGCGTTTGTCGCTGGGGGTAAACTTAAGCTCATTCATCTAAACATCAGCAGCTGCTTTGGGTCCATCCTGCTTTTTGGGATACATGAAGCCATCTTTGGGACACGGTTGTATACTCTATAAACTAAGAGAACCTTGATATTGCAGCAAAAAGATGCTTTTAAATTGGTCTGTCAGTGCTGCAAGAGGTATCTGAACTGTGTCAGTCTAGTTGCTCTAGCCTGTCTTCATTCCCAATGTATTTTTAACTTTTTTCAAGAGATTGCTCATTATGGCTGATTACATTATTTGCGATCATTTTGTCTCCTTTGATGCCTGTGCCAGTAGTGCTTATGTAAAGGGGCTTGATGATATTCAATGGTAAGAATGAACAAATGCAGTGGGAATTCAATTGCTATTTTGCTCTCAAGCACAAGTGTTCTTTCTAAATCAAGTCTGACCACTTACTATGTCAGTCAGCTACGTTGTTGGAGACATGGAGCAACTACTTCATTTACATTTGATTTTAGGGGAATTTTTGTTTGTTTGACGTGCTCTTATTTTATTTGGAAGTTTTAGATATGTATGATTTCTAAGTGCTCTGCATGCTTTAAAACAAATTTGGCTGTAGTTGATCTTCATCTCAGTTGTAAAATCCTATGTATTATGTGTATCTGTCAAATAACTGGCCAGTAGTACCCTATCTTCTCTACAAACAGGGAGTTGAAGTTACTTGTCAAATATCACACAGGAGTTATTGATGATGGATTCTTTCAGGTAGTTTTGAAATTAAATTTCTTAATCCTACAACCATCCACCTCAGCTGGTACATGCAATTTTAGAATTCATGCTATAGAGCACCTGATAATGAATGATAATTTAGAATACCTCACTCATTGTAATGTCATTTATAACTTGATTAATTAGTTAACATAGGTCTTCTTAAATTTCAAATTTTAAGAGGTTTGTGAGTGTTTTCCAATAGTTTGACAGTCTTCCCATGGGGGCAGTAAATGTTGTATTGCTGTGAATTTACAGCCATGTCCGCAGCACTCTGAAGTCACCTCTGCTGCTGCAACATCCTCACTTTGCTCTGATGTTCAGCAAATAGTTTGCTGGGAAGTTTGTGTGCTAATCTGGCAGAGAAACTAATTCGCCAAAGCAAATAGCTTGCTTTTGGACGAGCATGCTGAAATGAAGTGTTGAGATTTGGAGACACAGCAGTAGAATGGGATGTGGCAGCCAACAGTTGGATTGTCTTAAACTGCCAAAGACCCTCAGTCAGGGAAGCACACATGCTTCTTTCATAAAGGTTGGCAGTCCCAGTCGGGCAATTTCTAAAGAAGAATTGCCATCAGTGAGGTATTCAGAAGAAAAATGACTGTTCAAAAATGACTGTGCAAAAAAGCAAAATTTCATCATACTATGGCGGGGACACTCAATTATAAACTTCTTTGCCTCTCTGTATTCAGACAGAGCGGGGTTTCTCTGTGCTTGATTCATCACACTTGGCTTGAGAGAGAGCACAACATCTCCAGATATCGGAGAGGCTGATTTTGTAGTGCTTCAATGTCGCTTTTATTCAGCCCCTACTCAATAGAGCTTTGTGTTCTTCTCGCTCCTAGAGATTGTAACTGCTGCTGTGGAGGCAGAAACGATGTGGAAATATGGACCATAAAAAATACTGGCAAACTAGTGTTTCTCAAAAATATGACCTGTGCTTAAAACAACAGCAAAATCTTTATTTGACTTTTAAATCATGGCATCTTACTGTCTTCTGATTTTTTTTTTTTTTTTTTTTTTTTAGCCTCTAAATAAAAGCATAGTATACTACAGCTCACTGTGAACTAGGGATTTAAGACATAGCAAATCTACAGGAAAAACCCCCGATGTTCAAACTAAAATCCCTTTCTGATAGGGCATTATAGAGAGTACAGCTGTTTGGTGGTAGTGCCATGCGGAGAGGAACTAAGCTGGAGACTGTAGCAAATGTGGTAACAGAAAGGACAGAGAAAAGAGCCTTGGCTAAGCTGGGTGCAAGCTGCATGACCTTGCAATGAACTGAAGACTTACTGCAACTCTACCTCATAATATGTAGGTCTTGTCTACAAAGACTAGTGCAAAAGAAAGTTGAGGAGTAGGACACTAATATTTCTGAAAGTTGGCAGAGTTTTTTATGTGATGTTGATGCTGCACAGTCTTTCTCTCAACTTCAGTTTGTTTTAATCCAAATATATGCTGTTGCATCTGTTTACTTGTGGAAACATACCTCTCTTCTTGACAGCGCACTGTTTTGTATCCTTTGGAACTTGATTTGGAACTGGAGGGAGGAAAAGGCTGAGGACTTTGCAATGGGAACTTGCTTTTTGGTCCCAAAATTAATAATGGGTTTAATGAAAAACAGCATTCAAGTATATTGGCATGTGGTTGACGGTTTGTGGGACAGTAATGTATTCTGTGTGGGAACATCTGTCGTAAGGGAATGGCTTGGGAAGGGGGAAAAGCATGTGATATAGCTGCAGATACTACTTCAAAATGACTTGTATATGAATGTACAGGATAGTTTAATTAAAGGGAGAATGCAATTTCCCCAGCTTATAGAGAAAAGTATATGGAGAAATCTGGTTCACTGGTGTTACTGAGCATCTGCTGGCTTGTGGTGATGCTTTTAGAGCACATTTACTGAGGGGTTTTGCAGGTTGCTCTGTCTCTGAAAGGACAGTACTCGGTGTTCATCTCAGTTCACTTCATGCTATTTTTACAGCTTTCTGTGTTCAAATGGCTCAGAATAACATGCTTGTCATTCACCTGTCAACTAAGAAATGTAACTTACTTCAGACTTCCTTCCCCTGAGAGTAGCTCCGATATGAGGAATATCTTCAATTACCAAAACATTCTGTGCTGTCCCCTTCCTGTGTGCTCTTAAAAGGCAGGTGTTTACAAAAGATCCTCTGTTTCAAGGTGACCTAGTTATGGATGCTGCTGTGCAGCAGGTCAAGGTTTTGGAGTAAAGTTTTTAGTATCACAAGATGCTATTCAAATTTTGGAGAATTGTGGATGGATCTTCAAGATCACCTGTACCAGCAAATGGTTTTATTCGATGAATCGCATCATAAATGGAGGGCTGGAGGAACATCTGCCTGATACTGTAGTCTTTGACTAGATAAGTAGTACATCAAGTAGTTTAAGCCAATGCATTCAAATCCCTGTATCCTGTCACAGAGGTGGACTCTGTGCAACACCAGCAAAACAGCTTGAATTTTGCAACACCACTGCACCACTTGCATACATGAATTGCTCGATGAGCCTCCACGTTCTTTTGGGTTCACACGCAGTAGGATATAGAAATGTTTCAAGAAAAAGAGAGCATCCGTATGCTTACGGACATCAGAATACTTAGTTCTCAGATGCATGGGAACTTGATTGTTTTTTTTAATTGTGTGGTTGCTGCTGTCTCACTCAAGTGGGAATGGGCTTTTTAACTGTAACTTCAAGTGCTGCCAATGATGCTTTCGTATGTTTTACTGGAGAGAGCTTAACTGAATCAGTGGTAACAATGATTTGTCTGTCCTGTTATGACTATGGTTTTATGATCTGATGTGTTATGATTTTATGACTAGAGAAGGAACAGATGTCATTAGTGGTTTCAAAATTGGTTAAAATTGAACGAATGTGGATGCTTTGTATTTCATGACGGGTTACTGGTCACTGTTGGGGGCGGCTAAAAAGTTTCCTACAGAGGGAAATAAAACCTAGTTCTAACAGTTGTGTTTTGTTTTCTCCCACCTCTGACACAGGTTGCCAACTTGGCCTGTTCCATCTCGAACAATGAGGAAGGTGTGAAATTGGTTCGCATGTCAGCCAGCCAGCTTGAAGCCCTGTGTCCCCAGGTAATGAAAAGCATAAGAACATAAGACATACCCTAATAAGTTGGGCAACTGGTCCTGCTTAGTACATGTTCTGGCCTCTGAGTGGCTGTCTATGGACTTGCTACAGAACTTGACTTTTTCCTTAATATATGTAGAGAATGAAATGCAGTGTAGGCATCAAGACTTAGAAACTTTAAAATACATGACAAAGTAATTAGTGATACAAATGGGTCTTTTTTACATCATAGTTCTAATTTCATTTGGCCAGGGTATTCTAGTAACCTGCAAGAGAGTAAACCGGTGAAACTTCTGTTGTTTACTGTGCACATTCATGTAGCAGGAAGATGTCTTGTGAAGACGCTACCACTGCTCCTGTGCACACTGTAAGATGAATTGTACATACTTTTTTTTTTTCTGAGTAGAATATAAATATGCCAAAAAAATATTCTTGATAGAGCAAGATCAGAGGAAGCTGGCTGTGCCTGAAGAGTTTGAACCTGGCTGAGACTACCTTTTAATTAATAACTTTTTAACGGAAACAAGGAAATTAAGTTTATATAAGCACTAGACTACCCTCTTCCATTTTGACAGCCCTGATGTTTTGAATGTCAACAACTAGATACTTGGATGAACCCCTGAAGACTACAGTGCACTGTCAATTCTTGTAATTTACATTTTTTAAAGCAACAGGAAATTCAGATCTATAATATAAAAATAAGCTGTTATTGGTAATGAGGAGCTAATGGAAAATATGTACTCAAAAAAAAATTGGTCAAATGGCATTTTATGAAAACAACGTGTATTGTCTCAGGATTATTTGGAATTTGTTCAGGTTTTCCCATATGTATTGGTCCTTCTAAAACCAGTTGAAAAGGAGAGATATGTTCACCTGACCCACCTCAGCAGGAGGGAAATTTTGAGGGAATAGGTGAAGACAGTGTGAAGAGCAGGACTATTCTACCTTTTCTATTATTTTTAAGTGACAGTCCTATTAAACAGGTGAAGATAGGCACCTGAGCATAAAATATTAAATACTATCTAGGAGGCCTTCTGTCACCCTGGGGTGAAGTTCTGTGGTTCCCACTCCTGCATCAGACCCTGAGGCCGGTGCATCAGCCGCACTGGCTATGCAGTTCTTTGCCTCCGACATCTAGGGCAAGTGGTGTGTATGGCTCGTTAAAACCAAAGGTCAATTTTTACAGTAGGAACAAAGCATGTGGAAGAAAAAGCTTTTAAAAATACATCTTACCTGGTATAAGGGCTTGCTCTTTCCTAAAGTAACCAGCTAGGTTGGTAATTTTTTTTTTTTTTTTTTTAGTTATCTCCAAGAATATGGGTGTCTAATGCATGTTGTTCCAAGCAAATGCTGATGCTTTTGAAAATAATAATCTTTCTTAAGTTAGGTTTTCTTTGAATCTAAATGTTTCTGGTAGTTGTCCAAGTCTGGGGAGGGTGTTATCCCCTCCCCATTGCTGAAATTGTGTGTGTTTCAAACTCTTCTATCTTTCCTTTTCCAACAATTGCCTATTTAAATAAATCTACTCCTTTATAAAATAAGCACGATAGTCAACATGAAATAATTAACAAACTATAGTCAATAGTCACCAAACTGTAGTCACATTACTGAAGTACAGTTGTTAACCTTTGACTTCAGGGATTATGGATGATATATTTAACACACAGGAAGCTTTGATTATCTATAAATGGACAAGGGCTATAACTGATGGATTTTGACTTTACAAAGGTCACATATCTGAACTTCCAAGCCTGCAGTTTAGATGCACCACTGTACAGTCTTGCCTTAATTTCAGGGTTGTTGCCAAGAGATTAGTAAATGGCACTATAGATGTTTATAGCACTTGAGAGAGTGCTGTTACATTACATTACATGTTCTCTGGTTGATTCTTTAATGCTCTAAGAGTATTTAAATATGTTGTGAATCCTGAGAGATAATTAGGGGCACTTGTCTAAACTGTTTTACAAATGGCATCTGTGTTTTCTCCTAACAAGACAAAAGTTTGTCTTGTGCCAGTCTAAGCGGCGCAGCACACTATCATCCTCCTCAACTGAGTTACTGAATGGTCCCCAAACTTTGATTATCCTGTATAATCTCTAAATGCTTCTAGATATAAGAAGATATAAAGAACAGCACAGTGGGATTTCGTTTCCTTTTTCAGACAATTATCTGTTTATTTTGAAGTTTATTGCTGATGAGATTCGCAGCTGCTTCTTGAATCCTTTCAGGTGACTGTGCTGAACAAGTTGTGACTTAGGCATAAAATACAGATTTAATCCAACACTATCTGTTTGGTTTTTTGGTGGTAGTTTTTTGGGGTTTTAGGTTTTTTGTTTTTTTCTTAGAAGGTATTTTTCCAGGAAGATGCTGGATTTGGAATGAGTCAAGTCAATCAGTAATTACAATACTCCCTGAAACTCAAGTGAATATGTCAATATCACACGGAAATACGATGTATGAAATTTAATTCAAGGTATTGCTGTTGTTGAAAGGATGAAACTGAAATTTAATGCACTTGAGTCCCAGGTAACCTCTTAAATAGCTTAGCTGAGTAGAGGCCATTCTGGGAGTAGGGAACTCCTGGTTAAAGAATGATTTCTGCAGAAATCAATCTGTAGAGTTAATTATAAAAGCTGTATCTCAAATAGAGCAGTTATTCGGTCCCTTGCCATAACTAGCCTTTTTGAGCCAGCAGCAGGAGAAAGGAACATGCAACACTTCAAATTGGTTAGGGAAATCTTGGAAGTTTTGTTGATGCAGACAAGAATTCAGTCGTTGTCAGTGTCACCTACAAGTTCAGATGTTCTCAGGTTTGAAATTTAATTCTTTGAGGAAAAAGATGTGGAAAATTTTTCATCTGAAAATTCTCTACAAAAGCCAGCAGTTAAATTTGTTTAGTGTGGCTATGTTACTGGAAATCAGCTCTTCCTCAAGAGTAACATCATCCTTCCTGTTTGTGAGTCCCCAGCCAATTAAGACAGAAATTAATGCAAAGTTGAAGACTTAATGTGATATTTAGAGCTCCCGTTTGATGGTGCAGAAGGAACCATTAGGAAGAGCTGTGCATGCTCTGCAGTAGCCAACTGGGTGACTTGTGTTAGTCTGGGTTTACAGAGGAGAAATAAGGCAGCATTAGGGGTCACTGGTGTTTTTCTTCATGAAGCCTTGACTTACAAGCCTGCCTGCATTCTTTTTTTGAGGACGTGCATTGCTGAAAGTCTGTATATCAAAGTGAGACAACTTTGTCCAGCATCTCACAGGAGCTACTTGCAGTCCTGCAGCTTCATGCCTTGCTAGGTGGTAGGAGAAACAGACCAGTCTATGGTGGGTTAAGATGAAGGAACAAAAGTCCTCCATCACTACTGTTAAGCATTGTTTTTTAAAAAAAAAATATTTAAGATGTCTTTCATAATGGAAATGGAAAAGTACTGCTTTGAAATGCTTGGAATAGTTGGCAGTTCCTCCATTTGCCTAGCAGAGTGCTGGGGGAAGTTTTCTTTGCCTTCTTGCTAAACACAGAGCTTGCCAGTGGTAAATTAGCGAAAGATTTTGTTTATCTCGACTCTAAAACCTGGATCCTTGCTCGTAACTCTGGCTTCTGAGTTCCGTTTCCAAGAAGTACTTGCTTTGGGAGCCTGCAAAAGCTGTTTTGTAACAGCATTTTGCATTAAAGATGTCTGAGAAGAAAGCTTAACCATAGGAGCGTTTCTGATCATACAAGCTGTAGGTGTTCAGAAAGCAACAGTGAAAATGCCCCAGTACAGCTCTTGAAAGGAAAGAGTGTTGCTCCAGCCTTTTGATGTGACAGTCTGCTGTCACTTGCAGCTGTTACCAGTTATATGTTGACTTTCTTGTTCTTTAAAGCCTCTGTGAAGTTCATCTAGAGACTTCTAACCAAATTGCAGTCAGGCTGAGAGTGTTAGAAAATAATTATGGATTAGAATTTCCATCAGTTTTGGTGTTTGCTTCTGCCAGCAAAAGCTGGAGCCCATTGCCCTTCAGACTGATCATCTTCTGGGAAGTGGGTTGCAGGAGCAGGGTAGACCTGCACTTCCCTGGTGTGGACATACTGGACCTGTTCTCCCATCTGTAGGGCAGGGCTTGCTCTGAGCCAGTGCTGGTTGCTTTTCTCCTCTGCTGCCCATCCTCATTAGAAACACTGCCAGGCAGCGGCTCTGCCTGTCCTTTATGTGCTCCCTCTATCTATACTTACCTTAGCACAGACAGCATGTTTGACGTAGCTCACCGTCCCCTGCACAGTCAAGTGAGTGTTGCCCATTAAACAGACTCCAGATAATTCTTGGATTAAATCACATTTTTTATAAAAATAAATTGGCTCTTCTCATATTAACATCTTGTTTTAATAATTGCTGTTCCATATCCTTATATTCCAATTTTGAAATGCTTGAAAAGCAATTTGCTGCTTATAGATTTCTGATGAGGCAGATGGTTACATATGCTGATCACACCTACTGACATAGACAAAATACCATATCATAAGGAATCCCATGTAGAGGTTCCAAATAGCATGAAAACTTTTGTTTAAAAGTTGCAGCATCTTAGAGAAACAACCCCCCCCCCTCCAATCCACCCCCTCAAATCAACCGAACCCAAATGTGACGGGCAGACTTTCTCTCCTCCTTCAGTCCCCAATTACTGCCAGTTCCCTGGTGGCTGTTGGAGAAGAAGATAACTTCATTTTTCTTGCAGTAAAGACTTAACATTGAACAATTGTCCCCTTTTTTTCTTCTCTTTGAAAGACTGTCAGATTTTTTTTGAATGTGCTAACTAGCAGATCTATCTCCAGACTGTTTAATTACAGGTGCTTGAAGCATTTTATTGGCATTGAGTAGAAATCCTTACATTAAAAACTTAACACTTGGGTTGCAGTTTTGTATCATGCAGGCTTGCTGTGAAGAAGAGCCAGCACAGGATAGGAGTGGTCGTCAAAGAAACAGTATTAGAAACTCAAGCAGTTACTGATGCATAAAAAGAAGCAAAGATAGGAGAAAGGGATTCAGTTCTGTAGAAGGAGGTATGTTAGTGTGTAAGGACCGTATGTTTTCATCACAGGCGTAGTATGATCTGTGGAGTGCAGTAGCTGAACAGCATCCGGAAGAGACATAGAGTCCCTGAAACCCTCAAAGCTTCAGCACTTGAAGTCAGTGAAATGCAAAATGAAGCAACACAAATGGACATCAAAACAAACAGCACCAAAATTCTTGCAGCTTCTACATTAACTGGTACTATAATATCAGTCCTCAGCTACAAATGAAAATGCTTTTTCCATATATGGGGAAGTTGATAGCGTAATTATCTGTACACAATATGCACATAGTAAATACTTTGACAGTAGTATATGCTAAACTGGAAAAGGTCATGTTATTCCAGTAAAAGTGCGTATCTGTGGGTCATTATAGCTCTGTAACAACAAGAGAAGTATCTCTGCAGAGATGCCTGCAGTCACTCTGTGCGTAACTTGCAGAAAAGGAATGTGCTCAAAGTACCTTTTATACATTGGAACAAAGTATTGGAAATCAAAGCAAACCTTTCCTCCTTCTTTTGGTGCATCAGCATCTGTACACTTGCTGGTCACTGCTATTATAGCTAGTGAAAGTGCAAAACAATCTCCTGTATGTTTTGCTTCCAGGCATTTCAGCTCATCAGAGTTTGCAGAGTGATTTTTGCCATATTGAAGTATGTGGAGAGCTAGCACACGTAGACGTGCGATGCAAACCTGGGGTTGGAGGTTACTGGAAGTGACTTAAATGTCCTGCTTATGAACTTTTTTTTCCACTCTGAGCAGAATGCAGTCAGGAGCAGGGAAGGAGACATGAGTAGTGTGAATGCTGGAGGTGACTTTGGCATCTGGCATATGTAACATTAAATTATGAGCAGCTTCTTACAAACTGCCAGTAAGCAAGCTATGCTTTCTTTAATACAGAAAAATATGAGCATTAAAATCCACCTGGGCAAGGGGAGAGTCCTGGCTGGGCTCAGCTGGTGTGGCAGCTTTGGTGGTGAAGTCATGAATTCATTTGTTGATCATTTGGGAGGCTGTGATCCGTGAATCATGTTTTTGCTTCTACCCTACAACTAGCCCTCAGTATCACCAGAGGACTCTGTGAGGCAGGAATAAAATCGAGCAAATGAGGGGCACTGCGTGGTGCAATTACCAGTTTTGGCAGGTTGAATAAGAGACTTCTTCCATTCAGCCTTGTGCTGAGGTTGCTCCAAAAGGCAAAGCTGAGATCACTGCTTCTGCCCTTGCTTGTTCTTGGATCTTCTCCCCAAAGCAAACTCGATCCTGTGGTGTGCTTGACGAGCTCCCTTTCACATACTCCAGAATAAAACTGATTTTCGCATCCCAGCTGGGGCTTGGTTTGTGCGTGTCCCTTTTTCCTCTGCCCCTGAGGTGATAGCTGATGGGTGTGTGCTTGTTTTATTAGCGCCACCTCCCCCCCCCCCCTTTTTTTTTTTTTTTTTTAACAAATGCAAACTATCCTGGATTTGAAGGCCATGGAGCTACTTTCCAACTCATTACTCAAATGCCACAAGAAAGCTGGTAAATCAAGATCTTTATTTAAAAACAAAAAACAAGTGAGTTACTTAGGAACTGCAGATGTTTTGGTTGTAAAGAAAAGGTGTGTAGTGAGGAGAGGGGAGAGGACTGGGTGTTTGCTTTAGAGCTTTTGAAACTGAAAAACTCCTTGTTGTGTCACAGTAGCATCCTAAAACCAATACTACAGGAAGCAGGGCAAGGCTAAACCAGCTGCAGAAAGAACAGTCTCCTGTAAAGAGAAAAAAGTCCCTATCAAAAAGACTGAGGCAAAAAATAAAAAGTGCTTATAGCCATTGAAATGGAGAGTTATGTGGCTTAGAGACATTGTGTGCACTGAGACTATATTAAAAGATACAACATGTAGGGATTGCAATGCAAAATAAATAGGTGATAGTTTTCTTCCCCCAAGTGTTGTTTCTTCCTTTGGCTATGCCAGCCAACTGTTCTTTGTAGGAACACCACTGTGAATGAAAGCTTTCCTCTAGCCTCTATATCAGTCTTTCAGATCAGGTGCTATAAAGATGAGGCTAGAAGCCATGCTAAATTAAGCCTAAAAAAATTAATTCTGGCTGACCCAATGGCTTTAGCTTACACAAAAGTATATCTAAGGTTAAGGTGTTTTCTGTCCTGGAATAGCTGTGCTTTTTAAAAGAGCTTCTGGGCAAAGTAGCCGCAGTCTTGTAACCCAGGGAGAAGTAGCTCTTCGGGGAACCTTGGGGAGTCCTGCCCTGCAAAGGTATAAATATATAAATTCAGTCTGACACCTTTAGTTTCAGTTGGAGGAGTGGGGGGGGGAGAAAAAAGAAGCAGGTTCTTCCCATGAAAGACACCAGAAGAGGATTTGAGGTATGGATTGAGAAATCAATTGCAAGTCTTTTGAATCCTAGGCGTCCCCAATCTTGAAGCGTTCATTGCCAAGTCCTGGCTGCTGCCGCAGGAAGCTGCGAGGTAGAGGAGAGCAACTCCAAGTAACTTGCTGGAACCACATTATCGAGCATTGGGCTGTCTGACTTGAACATTGCAATTGCTACATGAAACAAAGCACCGATAAAAATAGTGTGTTTTCTTGCCATGCTTCATTTCCTTCTGGATAGTCTCAAAATGTCCCTGTTTGATTCTTTTCTTTGTACGACTTCAGTGAGTCATTGTGATCACAGTGCTCTGGCAGCATTTTGAAAAGCTCTGAAATACAGAATATTTCCTTGAAATTGCTAAATGTTTTACATGGAAGCAGTTACATTTCAGGTAGTCTGGACATGTTCTTCCTATTTTTTGAACTATATATATATATACATCTCCTTCCTGTAAGAGTTACTCATATTTTAAATTAATTGCCCAATGCTTCATGTTTTTTGGAGAAGCAATAGTGTACTTTAATCAGTCCCTTCCCCCTCCCCCACAAGTGTTCTTTTTTAGATAATAAAGGAATCATAGTCTTGCTACATACACAGACTATTTAAGATCCAGCATCCCTGTCCTTTTCCCATGTCTATCTAAGCATCTGTTGGGGAAAAAAAAAATCAGTCACTCTGTACCGGATACCAGGCATTATGTAAGAGCATATTTACTTGAATAGATAATTTGCAGGGTTTCGTCAGTAATCCCTGCAGCATTACCTCAAGCAGACGTGTGAGATGGGTCCAGGATACCTTGCCCACATAAATGCTAAGCTGTGCATAGAGTGAAGGGTTTTATCACCCCTGCTAAAACTGAATGTTGTGACCACTTTGCACGTGGAGATAGAGTATGTGCTACAAAAAAGGACTATTGAGCTGTATCTGCTGTCTTGAATTTCTTCCTATGCACACACGTACCTGTGTGGGTTTCCTAAGTTGTAGTTTTGCCTTTAGCTCCACAGTGACACTTGATAGCCATTGATTTCCCCACCAGGTTGTCCTCATCTCTAGCACTACTGGCTGCTTTCCAAATGAAAGACACATCTGCTTGTAAAGGAGATCTTACATGGTAGTTTTGCTTGGCCATTTTTTAAAAATATGTTTGCCTTGGCCATGTGTTTTTGCTGTTGTAGTGTATTAAAAAAAATCTCCTTTTTTTCAGTTGGACAAGCTGCCTGTTGGGAGGATGATGGTGCAGCTTGTGCCTCCTGCATTTGGATTTGGTGATGATGCCCATTTTGAGTTTCTTGAGTACTTGCAGAGCCCTGTGTGACAGCTCTTCCATCACATGTGAAGAGTTGCTTAATGTGGGCATCTGGGGTTGGACATGTGCTGTTGACAAAGATTAATTGTTCAGACAGATGCTGCTGTCCAGACATACATCACGCAGGTACACAGGCCATATGTTCTTCAACGTTAATGCTGACCTGTCTCAGTGCTTAAAGTGTGTTTTTCATATCTGATATTAGCCAAGGCAGCTAGAAGAGAGCAGGAGAAAGTGGCCTGACCCTTGGTATCGCCATCTTCTGTGTCTCGGTAGTTACAGTTACTAGCAGGATAAAAGCTGAGAACAAATTTCTGGAGCATTGTCTGGTTCACCCTTTTTGTTTCCAGGACACTTGTTATTTGGATTCATCTTCATAAAACTTTGGATATCTAGATTTTGATTGATAGGTGGATAATTCATTACGTCAATCAGACTAGGGCAATAAATGGCGGTGGCTAGACTTCAGAAGCAGAGCTTTTGAGCAGAGGACAGGTTTCCTTTTCTAAATCTCTATTTCTGTTTGATTTTAAATTTTTAAACATGACTTTTTTGGGGGCTTTCAGGACTTGAGAACCATGATCTTAACAGGCACCGTGAGTGAGGGTAGCAGAGCAGTGTGGACCACGGCTGGCAGCAGGTCTGTCTCTGAAGAGACATCCTGATTACTGCAGCTGCCTACACAGACGGTGTGACTTCAGTGGCTGGTTTAAGGAAGGGGAAGCAGCAGAGGACCCCACGTTCTTTGTGAAGGACGGGGATACTCTCATTATTGCCAAGGTTCAAAGGCATGTTTCATCCCCACAGGTCTCCTCAACAGATTGTCTCTCATGCCAAATTGTTTCTTGCATTTTTCTGTGTTATCAAACCCATCAAACTCATTTTGATTTGTGACCCAGACTTGCAGCCTCCATCTCCAGAGTCAGGATGGTAGCGTGGAGAGCAGTATAGCTTTTCTGTGGATTTTCCTTAGTCACTGCTAACTTCTAGCATCTCTTGGGTGAATCAGCCTCCTTCTCCTGCCCGATTCATTCAGTGCCATTGTGATATGTTTGACATCACCATCATTTCCATGTTCAGTGACTTATATATTTTTTTTTAAATGCTTTGTGACGCTTTTAAATGAAGCAAGTAGAGAAAGTAGATTTTGGAAAACCGGGAACATCTGGTGCTTGCGTGTTTTGTTTGGCAACTTTGTGAAATTAATACGGTCCTAAAGTAGAGAAGAAAAACTATATGTTGAACTTGTAAGATAATTAGCTCTAACTCTCAGGTGCTTGAAAACAAAGTTAGGATTGTCACGTTGGTCTGACTGTGGATGGTTTCTCATGCCTGGCATGTTTCCAGGTCATTCTGCTGGAGCAAAGTGCAGCAAGAACACAAGCAGGCTTTTGAGATTGCTTTTTTTTTCCCCACACCCAAAGAAGCTTTTTTGGTCATTTAATTGACTGATTAGTTGGCACAGCATAAACTTAGTTACCCAGCAGTACGTGTAGCATTTCTTCTGCTTAGAAAAACAAGGATCTGGAGTAAATTAGTCTTAAGGTTTGAAGAAAACTAGTAGGGGGGTGTTCAGGAGGAGCATCAAATAGTATCCTCTCCTCCTGTTCCTGGGCTAATCTGCCTCTTCTACAGCTGTAACAGAAATCTCAAGGTACTATAACAATTACTGGCAAAGTACAGAGTAAAGCTTTAAGGAAAAGAAGGTAAATACAAAATTTATCTTTAATTTTGTATTTGCATATTGTTTCTATTTTAGACTGTGTAAGATTAATCCTTTTTTGACCTTTTTTCTCAGGTTCTGGCAAGTAGCTTAGGAAATGCAGCCTCCAGTGTACTAAATGTCATCCTGCCTAAAATACTTAACAACACAACCTGCACTGAGAAAGCAACACCTTTTTAACATGAGCTGTTAAAGAAAGGTGAAGCTAGCTCTTGTGAATACTTGCCAAGTGTTTTTGTTTGTAATAACTAACCATAATAAATGTGGAAGCAGGTATGAGTTGGATGTGAGAGCAACAGAATAAAACACTTTTGTGTTTAAACATCAAGTTCCTGAAAACTTATTAAACTTGCTTTGTTTGCTGTTGAACTCATTGGATAAACATATGGAAACTAATTGTTTCATTAAGGGTATGTTTTAAAAATCCAGAGGTATTTTATAGGTCATTAATGCTGCACTGGCTCTGGCTGCTAAACCTCAAAGCAAGCTGGCTCAAGAAAACATGGATCTCTTCAAAGAGCAGTGGGAGAAGCAAGTCCGCGTGCTGACAGATGCTGTTGATGACATCACTTCTATTGATGACTTCCTGGCTGTATCAGGTAATCAGGGGTTTGATTTCAGAAATAATCATTCTCGTAACTGAGCTTATTCATGGAAACAAGTGATTTCTACACATGCTCTGGAGTCTTCTCAGGTTTTTGGAGGGGATGGTGTTGGTACACTTCACCTGGCAAGAGTCATCTTCTGCCGAGTGAGGTGTGAAAATAGAGCAGGAGATCTTGGCATGAGGAGAAGAGGTATTTTTATAGTGTGAAAACAGCAATAGTTTAGTTCAGCAGGTACTCGAGAAACCTGTCACTGCACTTAAGGCGTGTGCATGCATGAATGTATGTATTTACATGTCAGTAGACAGATCAGCTTAAACATAGTGAAAGACACTTTACATCTCAAGATTTTGAATTGCTAGCTGAACTACCGATGAATTACCATCTAGCTACTGTAGACAAACCTCACTGGTAACATTGAGGGAAATAGAATATGTTTATGTCCAAGTTATGAACTAACAAAACAGATGATCATTCAATTCACCTTAGACTCTTCTTATGTAAACAAAAATGAACATCAAATTGTGGTCATACAAGTTAATTAAAATACAACTGTTCATACAGAGAATGTTCTGTGAATATTTTTAACCATGTCAGCTTTAGTAAAGTTTTTTAAAAAGATTAGATCATTATAATAGATTAATAATTCCATTTGGCAAAGTGCTTGCCAAGGTAGTCCATTTTGTCAGCATCATTGATAAAGACCCACTATTAGCTGTAGTGACTTAGAAATGAGGGGGGGCATTTTTATTTTAACATCCTCTAATTCTGCTCTGGTCAGAGAACATAGTGATATAACCATGTGAATTTTGTCTGCAATAGCGTTCGCAAATTATCGCTACAAAACTGAGGGTCTAATTTTCCTGGTGCAAACAGGCTTGGTCATCTCAAATGACCTAAAAACTCCAGTTGTAAAGAGAGATTTCACAGGAGAATGTGTGGAGTCAGAAGTACCAGGTGAACATAACTAGAAAATGTAGATGAAAACTTAAGGTCCTGAATTAAAAGACCATCTCTTTCTTTTTTTTTTTTTTAAATTGGAAAAAAGAAAACAACAACAACAACAACAACAACAACAAAAAACCTAAACCCCAAGTAGTGTTTCTATGATGAGTCACCTGTATTATCATACATGTTGTATTGTGGTTCCCTGCGTTCTGAATAAAAATTTTCTTTGCAGTGAGTTAGCATAAACTTACTAGGCAATTGAATGTCCTAGTTCTTTGTATCTGTCTGCGTCCTCATCGTTGCAGCAGTAGCTGAAATTGCACAGCTGTGAGGAGCCTATTTCTGGGGAAATATATTTAGAGAGAATTGTGTACTGCAGTTCATGACTCCGCTTGCAGTTTGCCCACAAGTGTACAAAACATTTCAAAGAGAAAAAGCTGTTAGTCTGTGAAAATGCAGTCTGTATAAAGCTGCCTTACGGTATTTCACTTACAGGTGTGGCTCAAAATGGGTCAAGCCGCTGGAACTGAGTGGTCTGCATCCTTGTATAGGTCATTCAAGGAGATGGGTACTCTGCTTTTGAGGGGACAGGTTATGGTGTTGGCCCACTGCTGAGTTGCTCTGAAGAGTTTCAAGGGCTTGGCAATAAGCAGGGAACGTTTCTTTTCTGGGGCGGTGGCAGGCTGACTCAGGAGAGAGTTCACCTCTAGTGCGTGCTTGCCACCCAAAATGATGCCATGGAAATGCTGTAGTTTGAGACTACTTCAGATGCTCAAGTGCATTCAGCAATTATATGTATGTGCTGCGTTATCAAAGAGATGTTAGAAAAATATTAAAACAATAAATATTGTTTTAAATGTCATTTGTTTGAACTTTGATAAATGTTTTCCTTAGAAATGCTACAACTCCAATGTGTCTGCTAAGAGTCTAAACATCTCTTTGGATAAAATCGTGACGGGTATGATTTATACCAGGCTCCGTTTGGGGCTGTTAGGATGTTTGTATCAGTTACTAACTGGGAAGTAAGCAGAATTTAAAAGAGTTTTTGTGAGTCTTTGTGTGTGTGTATATATTCCTACAACGTGCTTTGCTGTCCATCATGAAGTATATGCTTCATTGTTCACCTTATGCTACATAATTGTATCAATTATCCACAAGTAAACACTTGATGAAAGAGGTGTTGGTTTTAGATAATAGGAGAGTATCATAGAAGAAGGGTACTTAAATGCACAGTGTTGCAGATAAGCTTGCAGGTTACAACATTTTATGAAGGGCATAGCACCAGAAGGGCCCTGTTGAGTTAGGACAACGGTCTGGCGGTGGCAAATTGTCAGGGCACCGGAGATTAATAGCAGAGGAGTCCTATAGCCTAAAGATCTTTCCTATATGCTCCCAACCATGAGTGATTTGCAGCCCAGGGAGCTCTAGCATCAGAGGTGCTATCTACTGAACAGTCCTTGACAGATTTTTCTCATTTAAGCTTGTGTTAGTTGCTCTTTTGACCATTATAAACTGCTGGCATCTCCATCATCCTGTGCAAAATTCACAGCTTAACTGTGCTCTGGGTGAAGAACCTCCTCACTTTTGCAGTGTCACCTATTTGCTTCATTTGATGCCCCAAGTTGTAGTAGAAGATGGTGAAAAGGTTTTTTTCCCTACTCGCTTTCTTCATGCTGTTTGTAAATGTACAGACTTCTGTCATATGCTTAGTCAGTCATCTCTTGACTGCAGAGTCTTTGCCTGTTTCATTATTCCTCGTTTCAAAGCTCTTCTGTACCTTCTGTAATTCTTATCCCTCTTGTCAGTGCCTTCCCTAAGCACTCTGGGAATGTTTGTGTGCCCACTATCTCTGTTCTTTAGAGCAGTTGCTGATAGCACCGTGTAATTGTCAAATTCAGTGTTCTGAAATTACCTGCATCTCCTTTGAAACCCTCTAAAAAAATCATTCCATTTGCTGCCTTCTGTTCCTCTGCCACTGACAGAGTTTTAAGTGAGAGACTGCCCATCGCAGTGGAGCTATTTCATCTTAAGAGCCTGAAGATGAATGTTGCCTGGGCCTGATGATTGTCCTTCTTCATTATGAGATGGATACTGTATTTACAAGTGTATGAACATTCAAGTATTTGTTCCATAACCATGTCTACTGACACTGCTGCTTGACCTGGTTCCTCCAGTGTCCCTTGTCAAGAGAAGGTCCAGCATGGAAATTGTTCTAAGACCTTCCATAGGGGACACAGCAGAGAAGCGGAGTTATATTTATGCTTTATCTCCTGACTGTTGCTCTTTTGGTTTTGATCTCCTGTAGCCCCCAGACTCCCTCGCAGGCTTCTTGGGGTGTTTGGAAAAGGATTTCTTAATCCCTTTAATGGGGAGGTGGGTGGAGATGGAAGGTGTTTGGTGGGGGTGGATTGAGGATTGACAGTCGTGGGGGACTTCTAATTCTGTTAGCTTTTCACAGTTTTATGTATTTCCTTGTTTGCTCTAAAAATCATTTTTATTGGAAAAATGTCTTTGTTGCCAAACCACACCATTTTTTCGCTATAGTTATTTTGGTAGGACAAGATCCCTTTGCCGTTGCCTATGTTATATTCTATTGCTGTGAGATTTTTCTCCTGCTCAGCAACAGGAAGGCTGTTAGCTTTGATGCAGGACGGCATTATCACGTCCCCGAAGGTGGTGGCGGTGAACCTGTGCATCAGCATTTCTGGGGCTCCGCCACCCTGGCCTCAGCAGATGGCATTTTGTGCCAGACACTTGTGGTCCATATGCCTGTAGGACAGGTAGCACTGTGTGTATGTACATGCACAGAGAACAGTGTCAAATCTTATTTGTTATCATCCAACTGGAGAGTATAACCAGAGTGGAAGCACCTGACAGTCCCATACTTCCCTGGGGCCCATTGCAGACTTCCCCGTGGCAGGGGTTGTCTTTCCCTGGAAGTGTCTTTCTGGCCACTTCGCATCTGCAAAAGACATTAAATGATCAGCAGGCATTTAATATTCATCTTCATTTTGTCCATGCCTTTTATTAAAGTTTGTATAATCCAAAGAGGCTTTTAAATGGTCTGTGGCTTAATTTATTCGTTAAGGAATTCAAGCAATAAACAGTCTGTGTTTTGGCCTGACGCCAATGCTTTTTCTTTTTACTGTTGCAGCTTGCAGGGATGTCTGTCTCTTGCTTTAAATACCGAAACTCGGTGTGCTCCTTGCTGCAGTTCTTGTACCTTGGCTGCCTACTCAGTGACTTGTCAAATCGCTAATGAACCTGCACTTCTCTCTCTTAGGGCCACATTCTGCCCTCAGCTGAACTTGTTCAGGCTGTGTTGCTTCAGAGGTATTTCACAAGTGTATTTTTTGTCCAGGTTGCTTACAGAAGTCTTGCAATATTGCACCTGGCTCTGTTAATTTTATGTAAATTAAGTGTAACACTTCCAGCAGCAATCCTTTCAGCCAGTTTATACAAATCCTCTATCAGTCAACTCTATGTGCTTCTCGTTTCTACAAACTCTTGCAAAATGGCTCTTTTACTACCTGCATAGGGAATAAAAGCCACTTCAGTGGCACGGGTTGGCAGTGTAGCATGATTAAGTCAATGGTAAGTAACGCTGGAAACTATTTTAAGTGACAGAGCAGAAATGTTTCCAAGTTGGTTTCTTACCAAGCAGCCCAAATGCTGATGTTGGATGGCAATATCAAAGCGTTGGTACTGCTATGTTAAAGAGGTGTTTAACAGGGTTTGGAAGACCTTTTGGGCAGGTTTCCCGAAATAAGGATCCCAACCTTGTTAGGCATCTTCAGAAATCTCTTAGGGGTTTTACTCATTTTGGGCTTGTTGGACTTGATAAATGGGGGAAAGTATCTCTGTATAAAAAAGACAATGTATATTCTAAAAGTAAATTACAAACGGAGGTCTTGGCTTTATTTTTTGTTTTTTTTAAGAGGCAATGAGTACTCTGCCACTGGAACACTTTCTGCATAAATCACCGCATCTGTTGTGTCTTAAATTTGAATGGAGGACTAACAGTTTAATAGTCTCTGATGGTATGTGTGTGGTTGTAGGAAAACACTATGCAGGAAGCTAGAAACGTGCAACAAGTTCCCTAGTCTATTAGAGCATTGAGTGGATTAGGTGTGGCGCTGGGAAAGGTGCCTCATTGCCCCACACACGTGGAATGATGGGGGAGTGGTTTGCAAATATTTGGAATAAGGGCTTTGGCAGTCCAGGGTAGGAATATGGAAGGAAACACGTTAGGGGAGAATTCAGCTAAACTCAGCTTTTCTGTTGGTAAAATCGAGTACAAACGGGGGCAAGAAGTGTGGATGCCAGTAGGTGGATGGACTGATGTATTTTTTTGACACCTAGTTTGGAAGGGCAGCTGTTTGCTGGTTGTGTAGCAAGCTTAAAAATTAATGCTTTACAGCATCACGCTGGAGGTTTTATAGAGCAGGTCACAAACTGAGAAATTGCAATGCTGATGACTGCAACAGAAAAGAAGATATTACCACCTAAATCCTCCTTCTTTTACCACCAGAGAATCATATTTTAGAAGATGTAAACAAATGTGTCATTGCTCTCCAAGAAAAAGATGTTGATGGTTTAGACCGCACAGCTGGTGCAATTCGAGGACGTGCTGCTAGAGTCATTCATGTTGTCACTTCTGAAATGGATAACTACGAACCTGGAGTCTACACTGAGAAGGTGTTGGAAGCAACGAAGTTATTGTCCAACACAGGTAAGAGTCAGTAACTCCCAAGAGCCCTAAATTCATATTGCTTACAAGTGCATGGGCAACCAGATACTAATGTACCTGTGAAATCTGTTAAATACTCTATTTACATACTATAATGAAAATTAGTGGGAGTTATTTGCAGACCTGTCGCAAAATGAGAAATGTAATTTTGCTGTGTTGACTGGCTTAAAACTCAGCAGTGCACAAGGTCTCCCTGAGTGTGCTTGCTGTCATTGACTGAGCTGTAGAAAGCTAAAACGCCAGGGAATGAGTCCCAAACAGTGAGTCAGGGCTTGAAAGTTATGCTGATCATCTTGCAGTATTGTACCAGGCCCTGCAAGTAAGTGTACAGGATCCAGGAAGAAGTTTTCTGCCATATTGGCCCAGTAGAGTAAATTTTGAGTAATAATTTAGGGTAAATTTTATAAAATATCTTTATAACTATTAAAGAAACATTTTGTATGTTGTAGTCCCCCACACCTAAACAATAAATCAGGGTGTTTCCTGTGAACTAGCTGGTAACATCCATATAGGGTAAGAAATTATTCCGGTTGCTTCAGTGAGTGTTGTGCCAACTGTTAGTTGTTGGTTTTGCTTTAATTACTTTGATGAGGATTCAAGGGTGACACTGAAGAAATGAACAGACTGTAAATGGTTCAGTGATGTTCTTCCTGGGGTGCAGTGACTCACTGAAGTACAGCAGTACAACCTGCGCTCTTCCAGTGCCTTGTTAAACTTGAGCTTCATGGTAGTAATATTTTTTTTTTCCCAAAAAAATAATGCACATCTGCAGGGAACATTAAACAAATGCTTAATATTTTATCCCATAGTTTCTAACTGCTTCCCCAGGTGTTTTCTCCTTGTCCGCCAGAAGGGTGTGATCAACTTTTCACTGTCTAAGGGGAAAAAAAACAAATAGTAGCAGAGTAAACAGAAATTGGACTAAGATTTGAGCTACAGTATCGGTGTCCTTCTGTAACGAATGTTTTGAATTTAAATGGAATCTCTGCACAGCTTCCAGTGATAGTTAACAATGAGGCACCTTTTACAGGAGTCCATAGCAGAAAGTGGCATTGGGGTGGGGACTGACTGTTATTTTATGTTCTTAATTCAGTTATGCCGCGGTTTACTGAGCAAGTAGAAGCTGCTGTGGAAGCACTGAGTTCAGACCCTGCTCAGCCAATGGATGAAAACGAATTTATCGATGCTTCGCGACTGGTGTACGATGGAATACGAGATATTAGGAAAGCTGTACTGATGATTCGGGTGAGCGTAACTTACTTAAATAGGTTTCTGCTTTTCCGCTTGCTTTCTCCCACCTTTATTGAACTGACAGGCATCAGTTCTGCTGAGAGCAGACAGCGTAAGGTTTTCGTTTAGCTCGTATTACCCTTCTGAGTCTTAAAAACTGCTAATTGCTCTGTGGAGTACTTCAGAAGTACGTTTTGATTCAAATTCATTAAACAGATCTGAGCATCAATGATAGCCAGAGTTGTGATGCTAAATACCCTTCACGCATCTTTTGTAATATCATGTTAATGCCTTGCTTGTTAATGTGCTAAAATCAGTGACCTTTAATTTAACAGCAGCAAGTGGATTCATAACTATAGATGCTTTTTGACAGTTTGAGAGCTTAGAAATAAAACCTGATGGCTCTTTATTAAGTAAATTTTGAGAATTAATGCTAGTTAGTCAAAAACAGGTTTAGATGAGTTCAGTCTGTAGTTCCTAGAGCATGTAATTCATTAATTGGCTAACCTCAGTAAACAAGGACCAGTTTATAGAGGCTTTGTCTCTTCTGTGCTTGCGTGTTTCAGGTGCAGTGTGATGTGGAAGTCCTAATTTCTGGTAGGTCAGGCAGCATTAGACTGGTAGGAGATGTGCAGGGAAGACGCAGAAGGGCTCCTGCAGTTGATTGAAGGGATGCAGAAAAGAAAGTTCTGGTTGAGGCTGACCTGTGGGCATATTTCTTGAACCTTAGCATGGTAAAAATGCACAGGAGCCAGACACAGCAAAAACAAATGTAGGGGTTTTATGCCTTTTTTTTCCCCCTTGTACTCCTCTGATTCAAACATAAATGCTTTGTGGAGAAACTGTCTTCATCTTTCAGAACGGTAACCATGGCAGATGCATTTTGGTGATAAGTAAATTAAGGACATACAGCCCCAGAATATATGTGATTATAGTAACCTTTGCAATGGTTACTAATATATTATCTTCCATGTTTGCTGCTTAAGACAAAGAATCAGATGGAAAATCAGAAGAAAAGCTGACAACCACCTATGTGCTCACCATATAATTTTTTTCAAACTTAAGCTTGGGATTTATAGACAACCAATGTTAGATGAAGATATCAATGCTCCCCTGCTATGCAGACAAACTAATTTGATTCACCCCCTGCTAAAGTCCTTGTTATTCAGGACATGAAGGCATGACTGCCAATTCCACGTCGTCAGTAATTAGCTGAGCTGGCAATGCCAGGAATCCTGACGTTTCCCCTTGTGCCGCATCTCTGATGTCAGGGTGCCACGGCTTTATTGCAGCTGCCAGTAGCTAACGGCAGCTCACTGGTGACACATCAGTGACCTATAAAAAAGTTAAAATGTTTATATTTGTTGTCCAAAGGGCTGTAAGGTGTATAATGTGTTTAGGATAAGAGAGCCACACAAATGGAGATAACAAGCCACCACTTCTCCAGGGCTTTGTCTCAAACTGGACCACAGGAGTAACCACGCTCGCAGGGGGTTGCTGCTAAGCTTGGCTGGGGCAAATACACTGATGCACTTGAAACTTTGTTTGGTGGCACTACTTGTTCTTTACAGGAACCAGAAGGAAGTGTCACTGAAACACCTGATTTCTGTGTCTATGAAATGTATTTTCAAAACTAAAATCTTACTATATCTGTAGGGTATTGAAGTAAAGCTCTTTCCTCCCTGATCCCCAGGCAATCTCTCATTGCCCCCAGAGGAGTTTTTGCCCTTGATAGCAGGTTGAAAGACAGAATTACACTTTGTATGCCCTAGGTTGTTTGGGCCTTGGGATGCATGGGCAGAGAAGGGGGCTTGAGAATCATAAACAGTTTCTAAAGGTGCAGCAGAACTGTTTTCTTTAATTTTTTTTCTTTAATTTTTTAAATGTTGATACACTGAGCTACTTAGTATATGTCCTTATACTGATTTTATGGATATACTCTGTTCTTCAAGGCATGGAGAAGAGGAGAGGGCTAAAATACCCTAGGTCTTGATTGTCACCAGACTCACCTTTGCTTTTTGGCAGCTCTTTTGTGTATCCATCTTTATTTTAACTGTATCACAAGATTTCTGTATCGGAAAACAAGTTTGTAAAATTCATATCATGGGGAGGAAACCTGAAGAACAGGGACTTTATTTGCATCTTACCTTTTAATCACAATTTATTGCATTTATCGGTGAAGTTCTTTGTTGATCCAGCTCTCCGAAGTTGTCATGAAGTGCCACTCTAGGCAAAGACATAGTATTTTGACAAACACGCTGTTTAAAATTGATAAGCTTCATAAAAAGTTTGCCAGCTATAGACTGGCAGTAGCAAAAATAAATCCTAGGCAAGCAGGAACTAGGTCAGATGTGTTTAGCCTACAGCATAAAAGCTGGCCCTTACTAGCTAAAAATTTTCAGCTTTTCCTGGGGGATAAGAATAAATTTTGGTGTATTTTATCTGTTGTTAATTTAGTCAATGCTTTGATTCATAATTGTGCTAAAGACGATGTCTGTGGTTTTGAACCAGGCCTTAAAGCTGTGTAATTTTAGCTTCAGAATCTCAAGTGAAGCTTTTACATTTAACCAACTTGCAAAAATCCTGTTCGTTTTGCAAAAACTTTTTTTCTGTGTTTCAAATCCTGAGTGTGTTAGTGTCCTGACAAATCTCAGATGTTTAGTTACTGGTATGTAATTTTGGGGATCCCTATGGTGTTTAACATGAGCAGCCAAGCATATATAATCATAGGTGTTCACAAGCTGGATGCAGTCCCTGTATTTACCTTTTTGTTGGAAACATTGAATAATTTTTACCTTCACTGATTTCCATTCTCTCTGCTTGAAAAACAATATTCCTGTTGATTTTGAGCCATGAAATCTGTTGTTTAACTCTGACTGAATTACTCTTTCCTCAGACTCCTGAAGAGTTGGATGATTCTGACTTTGAGACTGAGGATTTTGATGTCCGAAGCAGAACAAGTATTCAGACCGAAGATGATCAGCTCATTGCTGGACAAAGTGCGAGGGTAAGGAAGAAATCTGAGCATTATAGAACTGTGACCTGCCTGCAAGAAACAGTTCAACTTGCTTTGAAAATCCAGGTTAAATTTTTTGGGGGTGGTGGTGAAAGTGTTGGATCAGAAAACTGGCATTCTTTATTTCCAGTTTTCTTTTGAAAAGGAGGTTAAGTGAAATGCAGCATGTGTTGGTCTGATGGATGTGAGAAACATCTCTGTTTTATATTGGATGTTCTGAAAGATCAAAATCCTTTTAATACTGATGAACTACTTTGATATCGCAGACGTTGTAGGCACTGCCAGTTAGTTAGGTGAGCTTCTGCAGGGAGATGGGGGGCAAATCATTCCATCATACTAATGTTATTTTCAACAGGCAAATAGTAAGTTTGTGGGCAAGAAATTTTTACAAAATGTTTTCTCATGCATGTGTTGGTGTGTGTTTGCCCACTGAGCATTTATCAAGACAATGTTGACAGGACCTCAAAAATGAAATAATTTAAACTAACTGCCTTTCCTATGACTGTTAAAAATGAAAGCATTGATAGGCAATATATAATCATTAATAGGTGAAAACTTAAAATCAGTACATTGAAGGAAAAACAGGCCTTACCTGTTGTTTTTATTTGACGTGTCCCCTTCTGGATCGATAACAATTTACACTCTTGGGAAAGTGCCATGGAAGATTTTTTTTGTTGAGGCTCTTCTAGCCTGAAACCAGGCAAGAAGTAGCTAGGCCTTATTTATCAAACTTCTGCCACCTTGGCTTTGGAATTATACTAACTGAGAGTATTTTTTATGCTCTCCTTCCTTGTACAAGCACTGTCTATTCCTCTATCTGTCTCCCCCTTTTATTTAAATGCAGACATTTCTAATTTACCTTTTAGCACAGCTGCTGCCAGAGGCTTTTTTTTACTGAAGACTCCTTTTCACCTGCTCCTGGAGGCATGAATGCTCCTAGTATTTACGTGAAGGCAAGGGCATTGAGTCTCATACAGGCTGTAAACCTAGTCTAATAGATTTTATTCAGGAGTAAGCACATACTCTTTATTTTCACTTACTCTTTCCTCAGTATGCGTGTTTCAAAATAGTACATCTAGCTTTTTGCAGGAAAGAGACTCATAATACTTCTTCTGCGCATTGCAACGCTGAAAGATACCCAAGTGAAACTTCCTTTCAAAACTCTTAAATTTTATAGAAAAGGCAAGTTCCCCCTCTTCATGCAGTTTTTCTTTGAGGGATAGTAATACCTGGCAAACTTGTTTGGAGTCTTAACAGTTTTATCATGCAAATGCCCATGTTTCAGGTGTCAACTTGGCTTTCTGGGCACTCTTTCTTAAGAAAGAGCATAAACTTTGATTCAAAATGGAAGGAAATGGTTCTGTAAAGCCTCTAGGTAGAGGATTGCTATGAAAGTTTTATCCCCCATCTACATGACTTAAATTAGTTATTAGTGAAAGGTTCCAAAAAGCCTTCTACAAGCAGCGGCATAAGGCAATGTGAGAAAACTCTCTTTCAGGCTATCATGGCTCAGCTCCCTCAAGAGCAAAAAGCTAAGATCGCTGAGCAAGTCGCAAGCTTCCAGGAAGAAAAGAGTAAATTGGATGCTGAAGTATCGAAATGGGATGACAGCGGTAACGATATAATTGTTCTGGCAAAACAAATGTGTATGATTATGATGGAAATGACAGACTTCACCAGGTGAGTCTTTTTAATTTGTGCACACACCGTCTTCTCTCAGAACTGGCTGGGATGCTGATCTTTCAATGAAATATTTTGCAAGTACTCTGAAGAGTGTTACTACTTATGATTTCCTTTAAATGTTACCCTATTAAAGTCTGTGTATTAGCTCAGGAGATGCATTACTATGCAGTGACTGGGTGGTAATAACTGTTTAAATTGATCTGTAGACACGCAGCAGTTATTGCCTGCCTGCCTGTCTGTCTTAAGGGTGATTCTTGTCCCAAGGAAAATAAATAAATAAATTTATATATATATATGTATATTTGCTCAGTTCTTTACAACATTAAATTCTATGGGCTTCTCAATATTGCTATACTGCAGAAATAGTTCCTAGTACAGTTACTTGCAAAAGAAAGAGAGGTTTTTTGATGCCTTTTGAAATTCATTTACCAGATTTTATACAACACTTTTTTAAACTTGATGTTGCATTCCATGAAAATTGCAAGTCCGTCTTCTAAAATATTATCTCTTATCATCATTAGGTTTCTTAAAACAGTAAAATTTAAGATGGTTTTATTCCTAGATTTAGTCTAAATATGGGGAGGGGCTGGAAGGGGGAAACTGTCTTCAAAATGAAGGTGCTGTAATGGTTACACCTGCCTATTTCTGTGCAACCTTTTTCATGCAGTTTGGGTGAGGATTCACTTCCAGTACTGTTTGGAACAGAATAAGAAAAGCAATATATAGTGCACTCTTCCAGTTTTCTGGTGCTAGAAGGTAGACTCTGTTCTGTTTTGCAGAGGTAAAGGTCCACTGAAAAATACATCAGATGTGATTAGTGCAGCCAAGAAGATTGCAGAGGCTGGGTCAAGGATGGACAAGCTGGGACGGACTATTGCTGACCATGTAAGTCACAATTCATTTTCATAAGCCTCCAGCACAAATGAGGAATAGGAGATCTTTTAGTACTGCAGACATGATGAACAGAAGAAAATGTGTTTAGTTTTGAGGTTTGGGTTTTTTTTTTTAACTGATTTTCCAGACTGCTGCTGGAAAATTCTAGCCTTTTCTTTCTAGCTGCTCTCCTGCCACCCTAAGCAGTGTAAGCAACTAAATATGCCCAGCAGTAACACTAACAGCTCCTTGGCTTAAATCAGGCACCTACCATTTTAAGGTAGCAATATGCCAACACTGCTTCATGTCACCTAGTATCTAGGCCAGTTTCTGTAACTGAACAGGACTGAAACTGAATTCGTGTTTCTTCTGTCATGCTCAGAATATGCCCAATACTTTCCAAAGCAATGACGAGACTGCGTAGGCAACACTAATTATTGCATGTGGCCTATTGCACAACCTTTAATATTATTTTTGAGGCAGCTTTTTAATATTGACAATTTTCAAATGCCCCATAGGCTGAATGGTGAGATTGTCAAAACTCTCTAGTATCTTTTTTTGTTGTCCAGTCAGAGTTGATGAAGACTTTGAGCAAGGCACATAGTGACTGGAGTATTTGCTATGCTGTCCCAGGCTGTTGTGGATGTTGTTGTGCTATATGTACAAAAGTATTTGAAAAGAATTCTTATAGGATTGAATGAGTATGGCCAGCTCAGGGTTTTTATGCAATGCATCTGCCTGTCCTGAGCCACTTCAGAAACTGGTTTGGGCCAAGCAAAAGCGCCTTTGGTCTCAGTCCACACCCAAATTGCAGGCAAACATCAGCATTAGTAATAATACTCTGCCTTCAGGAGAGACCCTGAAATGCAGGTAGGTTAGGTCTGAGATCATGGACTAAACTTTATTTTGTACAGCCGTCACTTGCTTTTCAGTCCTTCTTTGAATGCAAATTCATAATGCAAGGTTTTAAATAAAACCATGTCACTTTGGAAGTAAATCTTTGTAATGCAGATCTCTCTTTAAATGTTGCATCCAGAGGATGTTGTCTTCACCCTAATTTATTAATGATGCAGTGAGAAATGTTCAGTGGGGAGATAAAGTTGAAAAGTGTTTTTTAAAATGGGTCTCCTTGCTATAGCATTTTGACAATGGTATTTCTGGAAGACTCAGGTGCGCTGCTGCTGTAGGTAAATGAAGCAAGGAGCAGTTTGCGTTAGATCTCAGGGGATCTTGGGCTGAAGGTTTACAATACTTTTTTTTTTTTTTAATTCACATGTTTTATGCAAACTTGGTATACGGTTTTCTGCACCAAGCCATTTCAAAATACAGAAGAAAACTAAATGGCTCCTTTTAGTAGAAGTAAGGTCCTTAAAAATGTAAAAGATTAAGCACATGTTTGAAGATAAATATGAGCAGGTCTGTACAGTTAGTCATTTTGACAAGAATATGGCTTTTTTTCCTGACTCCATACTCTACTAATACTTTCAGCTTGCATATTTCATTAGATATGCTTACATACTCTTTAGAAACTTGTAAACGTAGAACTATCTGACAGTTACAGAGGATGTGCAATGCAACCATTTCAGCAGAGCACTAATGCCTTCCTATGCCTAATATGGGCTTTTAACAAATGGATGGGTTTTTATGTCCTGTTCGCCATGTGACACCGGGTGAATCATGACCCCTCGTGTTAGTGTGTCAGGAACTCCTAACTCCTGCTGTCAGGCAGTTTTACAGCACATTTCCTTTGAAACCATAAAAGCTATTATCCAAGGTATTTCGCGTCTGTTGAAAAGTGTCTAGCCATCAGCTGGCAGATTTTCCCAAAGGTGTTCCATCTTTCACTCAAAGTAGCAGTCTGCTTGTTTTGAACAGGGGAATATGAAGCAGTTATGAGTACAACACAAATGAAAATGATTTGCAGCAAAACAATGATTCTCCATATTATTTTTTTTCAGTGTTGAAATACTTAAAAAGCAAAAGAAAAATTCTGTTGCTTTTTTTCTTTGACAGTGGTGGGAAGTTGAGGTTACATCAGTATCTGATTATTAAATTGAAAGGAGCTGGGGGCAAGTGTAGGGATTGCCCCGCTTCCCAGTAAAACGCTCCAGCAGCCTCTTGCTGTCGAGACTGGTCCGAGCGCTGCGGAGGCTGGTCCGGGGATGTGCTCCAGGCGTGGGCTGATGGCTGTCCGGGGTGACAGCTGCTGGCACGCATTGCCACGTGCCCGTTCTGCCGTGGTAACTGCTTCCACTGAGTGCCTGCTTTCAGCTTCTCTAACCAAACAGCGCCGAGCCCAGCTGTTACATAGGGCTGGCGGGGGCATTTTATTGTGAATTATTATTACAGCAGTGTTCATACCCTAAACTGGGGGTACAGCAGGAGGAAGAAAAGTCTCTGTGGTTGCTTGCTTACACCTACCAGACACATGGGGATGAGGGTTTTGTGCTTGTTTTAATCAGCACGCACCATGGGAGAGCTCTTCTGTCTTTCCCTGCCCCTTTTCTTTGCAAAAAGGGAGAAAGAGGTGATTCTGCTTCTCTGCAGGCACAACTGGGGCGGTAGGAAGTGAATGTGCGTGCATGTTTGCTCTGTCCAGGATGGATCCTGGATTTGACTTGGACCAGCCAGCTTAGGTTTTGCCAACAACCACCACTGAGTCTGTGGCAGCACCTTATTTTGGGGGGTTTGGGGAGGTGGGGGTGTCCCCCAACACACATTTGTTTCTGTCTACAATGCAGCTATCTGCTGTGACCGTGTTGTGGGAATCCTCCCAAGCTAGCTCTGCAGATGGGGATTTTTTTGTGTCTGTGCCTGTTGTAGGTTAATACAATAATGTAATCTTTCTTAATCAGTGTTGAAATTGTTGCCTTTTGAGTTTTTTGGTTATCTGAGTTTTCCGGTGTAGGAAGGGACATGGCTCATACAGGCATCCACAGTGCGTTTTGTTGATGTTCATTTTTATCTTGTGTTACATCTCTATTTAAACATCATCTGTCTTTGAACTGAATTCTCTGTTCTGCTCGTAGGAATAGCACACACAATATAGGATGTGGTTTTCCAACTCATGTCATATTGATATATACAACCGAATAATATTTCCTATTCCACTGCTTCCCCCACTAATGTTTTGCTGCCTCTTTCAGCCATTGGTAAACATGCGGCAGCCTCTTTCCTTGAGAGTGTCTTTCCTTAAATGGTTTCCATAAACTCACAACCCATAAAGCACCTTGAATTGCTTAGCGGTCCTTCTGACATGCCGTATTGTGCATTTGTCAACATTCAATTCAATCTGCCGCTGTGCTGCTCGTTCGCTTTGTTAGATGAGCTGTTTGGGAGATGGAGAGCATTTTCCAAAATGGTAATTTCAGCTTTTCATTAGCTCTTTGGCCGATGCTATTTGTGGACTTTCTCTAAAACATCTTGTACTGCTGACTAATATTGATTAGCTTAAAAAATTAACCTGCATGCTTTGCTGCTTCATTATTCACAGTTTTCACTTCACTGATGGAAGCAACAGGCCTATGTAAGAGTTGTAGATACTTTGGGTCTGTCATTACTTTCCTTGGGACTAAGAAGGTGATTTCTGTTAGTTTATGGTCACGCCGGGTCAGATATCCATAAAGCCATCCAGATCTCCATAGCCTGTGTTACACAGCCTGATGTGCTTGTCCCAGCTTGCCAAAAATCCTGTTATAGTGCATTGTGTGTATGTGCGTGTGCTGCCTTAGATCACAGCTCAGCAGCCTGCCATACAGAGGCATCTCTATAAGCAACATAGAGTACCGCTGTTTAATCTCTGCTGTGCTGAAATACCATGTTGGCTTAGAAACCTCACTTGTTCTGGCCTTGGAAAAACCAAATGTATGTATTAGCTACACTCACCTTCCTTTCAGAGTTGAATGTCTGTTATGGCAGATCAGTTACTGTTGTGGGAAGCAACGGCTCCACGTGAATGTGACCCCCTGTTTGCACACCACTGCTTGTGCAACATGATGATCTGTTCTGATGCAGTCTCCTTTTGTGCCTTTTATATACAGGTAAACTTTGGTTCCTACTTTGATCTTGTAGCTAAGGAGAGAAGGTCTGCAGTGAGAATTAGGGCTCAGACCCTACTGCTGACACCCAAGAGGGGATTTTTACCTTGCTCTGAAAGGAGATGAGAGGCTGTGTGGCCGTAAGCAATAAACCTGAGCTTGATTGAAGCATTAAGTAGTAAATTGGTGCCACATTTAGGATTATTCTTCCAATCATACCATGTCCATTATGAATTTTCATTTGATGGTCCGTTGTACAGGATCAGAGTACTAGATGAAATGGGATTTTGCTGTGAGCCAGAGGTGTGTCGAGAAGAGCTCTCGCGGACTGCAGACCTCTGAATCTCAGGGTCTGGTCGGTGGGAAGAGCAAGCAGGTGCTGGGTGAAGAGAAGCAAATGCTGCTTAGGGCAAGACTCTTCTCTCCTTGTCACGTCTAACACTGGTAAATCACTGTGGCCGCTCGTGGTTTCTATGGAGTTTTTGGCGCTTGTTTGGAGACAGCCGGTGCCTGGCTTCTCCAGGATGAGTGGCTGGTCGGGCAGACCTGCAGCTAACACACTGCCTGGAGGGGAGAAGTGGAGGGTGGTATGCCCTGCTTGCTGTCAAGCTAAGTTGTGGGGCTAGGGAAAAGCATTTGGATTTCGTATGTGAGTGCACGTGTGTATGGCATGCTGGAAAGCCTGCGTTTAGTGACTGGGAATTGTGTACCAAGACTACGAGTTTCTGGATGGAGAGCAGGTGTCTTAAGAAGGACAGAGATCACTGCAGGCTCTGCCTTTAGTCCTGTCCCTGGTTAATGCCAGTTGAATTCCTGATCTGCTGGAACGGTGCTAGAGGTGAAATAATGCTGGGTACAACGTTGCCTGCCTTAGAGCAGAAAACTTAAGAATCATTGTGAGTCTGATAGTGGTTTTGTCCAGGAGACCTGTGAATGCTTGGTGGGAAGGTGAGAAGATGATGTGCAAAGTAGCTGTTTCAGAGGAGGAAATAGCAATGGGAGCTTGCAGTGCCGTGCAACTAGTCACACTTGCTCTGGGGTTCAGAACAGGGTTTAAGCAATGGTGTGTTTGACACAATGCAATGTAAAACATGTGGACATTGAAGCTATAGGCGTCCTGTGTGTGCATGTAGCACCCAGCTCTAAACTTGCTGCTTTGGTCAGAAATGTATATGCTGCCAGCGTGGTGTCCTCACCTGCAGGCACCAGAACATGACCTGCTGGACCGTAATATCTCCTGCATCCCTATTGCAATAGCTTCTGCCATTATGAATATATCCAGACTGGTTTAAAATCTGCCGTCTTGGACACTGCTTGCAGTGTCACTGGCGATGTCTGGAGGTCTGAGCCTCCACGGATATTTACCCAGTCGTGAGATGTTTGGTGCCTCACGCTGGGGGTGCAGGCAGCCATAGGTGCCCTGCTAGTGCTGCATGCACTGGGCAGGAGCGTGGCACGCATGCCCTTGGGTTTATTCATCAGCAACACAAGAGTCTGGTGGGCAAAGGGTTTGTGGAGTTCAATGCATGACAGCTGCTTTATTCACTAGTCTTCATGCAGCCAGAGCGTGCCAGTAGACCTGAGATGGCCTGTTATTCTTTGGAGAAGCGATGCTGGGCACCATGCTCGCTGCTGTTTTTGAAGATGCTGCAAGACTGGCATGGGTAGTAAAAGGCTTCCCGTAGCCTTTTTGTCTTATGCTCGCAGATCCCGTTTTGGACTGTGGCTGCCCCTCAGCAGGGCTCCTCTTGTTTTGAAATCCAGTGTGGGACTGGCTCATTAATCATCTTGCCGCTTGGCTCTGCAAAGCAAGAGATGGCCCTTCGTTTCTGTCTGAGAAAACAGCTTTCTGAACTGCACTGCAGTCTCTGGTACCTACGTAGTCTTTCAATTGCAAAGCTGAAAAAGTTACTTTTATCTTACAGATGAGTGCTTCAGCAAGCACTTTAAAAATTTTATTTCATGCCTGGTGAGGAATCTAGTTTCCACACTGCTAAGAAATGGGAGCGGAAGTCAGGAAAATATCTACTTTGCTGGATATAATTGAGTAACTGTTGGGTTTATCATTTCCTAGCTTAAAATACACAAGTCTGAGAATTGAGGCTGGATTTGGTAACATCTGCTAGTTGCAGCTTGAGATCTTGGATGTCAATCGTTGCTGCTGTGTCCTGTGCAGTGTACAGGGAGGATCTTTTATAGTTAACAAGCCTGCTCTGGAAAGGTTAGGTAGCCCTCCTCCTCCTCTTCCTCCTCGCAGGGAGCTCAAGGACAGCTGCGCAGCTGAAAGGAGCCCTGGTGATTTTGTCCAGCAGCTGCCCCTGTGTTCTGATAGCCTGTGTTTATTGCTTCTGGGTTTTAATATGTATTTAGTGATGCTCATGTATTGCTCAGCTGTCTTTGAAAACCAAAGCTCAACAGAAAGGGGGACGATCTCTGGCGCACATTAACTATTACAGAACGGAGTTGTCTGTTTTCTCCCTAAATGACTTCTGTTCCAGTTTTCGTGATTGCAAAGTAAAACTTCACCTTTGTTTTTCCAGTGCCCCGATTCTGCATGCAAGCAGGACCTCCTAGCTTACCTGCAGCGCATCGCACTGTATTGCCATCAGCTGAACATCTGTAGCAAAGTGAAGGCTGAAGTTCAAAACCTTGGAGGGGAGCTGGTTGTGTCTGGGGTATGTATGAACTATGACATGTCCGGTTTGTGCAGTTTTTCTTCCAGGGATAACAATTATTCCAAGCTAAGCTTTTATGCTAAACGTTACAGAATATAGACAAGAGATTTTGGAGCATTCGGTCAAAGTTTTAATGTATGCAGAGTTTATAATACTGCCTGCACTGCCTCGTTGTTCGTGGAGGAAACGCTTACTGTTTGAACGAGGGAAAATACAGACTTCACTTTTCTTTACTCAACAGTGTAGACAGATTCACTTTACCTTTGTGTAATGTACTGTTTTTCCAGACTGCTCTTCACTCTTAGTGAGGTTAAATCACTTCAATCAGCATAGCTAAACCTACCCCATGTCTCTGCACAGCCTTGGAACATGCTGGGGCCCTGCAATGCTCCAGAGATGTTAATATTTCAAAATAGCTGTGCCCTGAAGAGTGCAGGGATTTTTAGTGGCTGCTCTGTTTTATGACAGCTGAAAGCTGCCATAGGCCAGCCTGCTTCCCTGTTCTAGCCATTACCTAGCAAATAATTTTTTCACTGTGGTTCATGAAATGCTTCCTCTAAGAGGAATCTGTATGACGGATATCTGGGGGGAGGGAAGTGGAGCTAAATTCTTAATTTCTTCTGGCGTATTCTTCCTTGCCCTGGACTGGTGCTTTTGCACATCCACATCATGACTGAGGTAAGAGGTTTGAAGAAGGGACAGAAATGGCTGATAGGTCCAATATTGCTATCTGAATCCTTAAAAGCAAATGGAAAAAAATCTTACCACCTTCTGCCATTTAGATATTTCAAGTGCTTAAACTTATTAGCACATCCTTTTCCCCCGCAAACAAACTAGAATTGTAGAATGAGTGTTTTGGGACAGCAGTAGCCGAGGGAGGTCTGCAGCAACCTGCTGCAGAAGCAATGGTGGTGATGAACCACACTTGCATAAGCTTAGCACCTTCACAGGGGAGATGGGCTTCTCTGCTGCACCTCCCACTGCTGCCAGTCCCACATGCTCAGATTTCCAGCACAGCAGAGCCGAGTGATGAGATATAATGAAACGTGTTGCTGTGTGTCTCTGTTGCATGCCTGATGTCCTATTAGCTGGAAGGCTGAAGGCATCATGCTGTCAAAGAAGTAGATGTGCCATTATGCAATAATACGTACTCCAGTACTGCAGTTATTCAGTGCCTTCAGAATTTACATACCCTTCTGCCATAAATTAGTTACGTGAACAGGCTGGCATCTGTAGTCTAATCTCCTGGTTTCATCTGTTCTCCAGGAGTCTGTCCACTGGGGCTAAATATTGCCAGTAGTATTGCTAAACTTCTGTCACATGAAGACCTCTGCCAGTCCAGGGACTTCACCTGTCTAAAAGTAAAATTCTTCTCAGTGTTAACATCCCACACCGTCCACATACCACAGAAGTTTCGTGAAAGCAGAGCTATAACCAAGGCAGTAAGAGCTTGCACCCTAAGCAATCTGACAATTCATTTAGAAAAGTACCTCCTTGCTTTCATTGCATTTAATATTATTCTTCCTGCTGTGAAGATTTATGGAAATAGTCAAATGCAATGAAAGTGTTTTCCAGCGTAATGACTGGGGTGAGGAAAGCAGACAACACTGGTTTGCTGGAGGGCATAGATCCGATCTGCTGTTGTGGTACTCAAAACACAGTGTGATGGAAAGGAAGGTACCAGCGCCATAAGAAAAGCAACCACCCCCCTGCTCAACTTGTTTTGCTGCTAGACAAGAAATGGCTTCAAGGTTTTCCCCAAAACCTTCCTTAGATGTCTACAACACAGGAATTTAAGTGTGTAGAGGCTGCTGAGCTCTTGTGTAAGCTGAGCAGAGGTGCTGAAACCCTGCCCAAGACTAAAACCCTGCCCCAGACCGGTTGGCATTTACAAGCTAGAGGTCCCATGCAGAACAGGGCAGTGGCACCCCAGAGCAGTGGGGTCCCAGCTGAGGTCACCTCACTGGTCCTCTTCTCTCTCTTCCACACTGCCCCATTTTTGGCTCTTCATCTCTGCCATGTGCTAAAGCTGAAGTTGGACACCAGGGTCCCACCAAAGCCACTGTAGAACTCCCCTCCTTAGCTGGACAGGGGAGAGAAAATATAATCAAAGGTTCGTGGGTTGAGATAAGGACAGGGAGAGATCACTCGCCAATTACCGTCACAGGCAAGACAGACTCAAATCAGGAAAATTAATTTAATTTATTACCAATCAAATCAGAGTAGGATAATGAGAAATAAAACCAAATCTCAGAACACCTTCCCCCCCACCCCTCCCTTCTTCCCGGGCTCAACTTTACTCCCGATTTTCTCTACCTCCTCTCCCAGAGCAGCACAGGGGGACAGGGAATGCGGGTTGGGGTTAGTTCATCAGATGTTGTCTTTGCCGCTCCTTCCTCCCCAGGGGGAGGACTCCTCACTCTTCCCCTGCTCCAGCGTGGGGTCCTTCCCACGGGCTGCAGTCCTCCACAAACTTCTCCAACGTGGGCCCTTCCCACGGGCTGCAGTTCTTCATGAACTGCTCCAGCGTGGGTCCCTTCCATGGGCTGCAGTCCTTCAGGCACAG
>JANHGO010000045.1:2910267-2959418 GCA_024606505.1 Aquila spilogaster | reverse complement strand
CTGCCAGTGCTACTTCAGAGTGACTTGTGTACGAATGCACAGGATGGTTTAACTAGAGGGAGGATGAATTTGCCCATTTTGTAGAGGAAGGTATATGTAGAGACCTGGTTCATGGTGCTGCTGCACGTCTGCTGGTTTACAGAGGTGCTTTACAACACCTTTAGTGGGGTTTTGCAGGTTGCTCTGCCTCTGGAATGACAGTACTCAGTGTTCGTCTCAGTTCACTCCATACTATTTTTACAGCTCTGTGTTCAAATGGCTCAGAATAACACGCTTGTCACTCACCTGTCAGCTGCAGAATGTAACTTACTTCAGACTTCCTTCCCCTGAGAGTAGCTCCGATATGAGGAATGTCTTCAATTACCAAAAAAGTCTGTACTGTCCCTGTCCTGTGTGCTCCTAAAAGGCAGTTGGTAACAGAAGGTCCTCTGGTTCAGAATGGCCTACTTAAGAATGCTGCTGTGCAGCAGGTCAAGGTTTGGGAGTAAAGTTTTGGCATCCTGAGATGCTATTCCAGTTTTGGGGAAGTGGGGATGGGTCTTCAGTGTCATCTGTACCAGCACGTGGCTTTATTTGGTGAACTACCGCACAGTCAGAGGACTGGGTTCTGCCTGTCGGATCCTGCAGCCCTGGACTCAGTGGGAAGTGCATCAGGAGCCAGCGTGCCATCGCTGAGGTCTGCTTTGTTCAGCATCAGCAAAGCAGCGGGAGCTGTGCAGCAGCTCTGCACTTCTTGCATATGTGAATTACTCGATCAGCCTGTTTCCCAGGTGTTTCTGGGTTCACATTAAGCTGGATGTACAAAGCCTTCAAGAGGGTGTCCTACAAACATCAGAACATTTAATCCTCGAGTGTGTTGAAGCTGAATTGTTGTTGTTTTTCAAATTGGTGATTGCTGCTGTCTCACTCCTGGGTTGAAATGGGCTTCACGTGCTGCCACTGATGCTCTCATCTGATGTACTGTCAAGAACTTAACCAAGTGGGTGGAGACACCGAGCTGTCCGTCCTCTGAATGACTGCAATTTTATCATCCAGTATTTTATGGCTGGAGACAACAAATGTCATTAGTGATTTCAAAATTCATTAGAATGGAATCAATATGAACACTCTGCATTTTGTGATATGCCACTGGTCACAAAGTTCCTTAGAGAGGAAAATGAAAATCACTGCTAACAGTTCTGTTGTCTTGTCCCCATTCTGACACAGGTTGCCAACTTGGCCTGCTCCATCTCGAACAACGAGGAAGGTGTGAAGTTGGTTCGCATGTCAGCCAGCCAGCTTGAAGCCCTGTGTCCCCAGGTAATGAAGCACATAAGAACATGCACCTTGTCAGGATAATTTGGCGAGTGATTCTGGTATTTTGTGTCCACTTATGTGCTTGTCTGTAGAACTTGACATTTTCCTTAGTATATATAGAGAATTAAGTGCATCATGACTTACATACTGAACACTGCATGATAGAAAGAAGTTAGATAGTTAACTTATCCTTAGTGATAAGGATGAATCTTGAGGTTCATCTTTACACAATAGCTGGCAGTTCCTTTTGCCTGGGAATTGTAGTAACCTGTGAGACAGTAAACCAGTGAAGCTTCAGTGGTTTACTGTGCACGTTCACGTTGTGGAAGATGTGTTGTGAAGACACTACCACTGCTCTTGTGTATGCTATGATTATTTTTTTTTTTAATTACATAAGTAGAATATAAATATAGCAATAAATCTTCCTGATGGACCACAATCAGTAAAAACTGGCTATGCAAGAGGAGTTTGAACCTGTCTGAGACTGTCCTTTAATTAATAACATCTTAATGGCATCAAGGAAATGAGGTTTATATAAGAGCTAGGCTATGCTCTTTCATTTTGATACTCTAGTTGTTGGCATTTAAAACATCAAGAAACTGGAACGAACTTTGAGGACTGCAGAGTGCTGTCAGTTCTTGTGGTTTCATCTTGTAAAGCATCAGGAAGTTCAGGTCTAAAACATACAAATAAGCTCTGCTGGTAACTAGATACTAATGGAAAATGTCCTCAAAAACTGTCATATGGCACCGTATGAAAATGAGGTATGTTGTCATCTCAGGGTTACTTGGAATTTGTTCCCATTTTTCCATATGTATATAGATGAAAAGGACCTGTGCATATCTATGAGTTCTTTGAAAACCAGTCCAAAGGAGGAGGAAGACATACACGTGTATTCTGCTCAGCAGGAAGGGAATGTTGGGGTAATAGAGAAGTAGCCCTGCTATTCACACTGCTGCTTTTTAGTAACAGTGTTGTTAAGTAGGTGAAGACCAGCACCTGAACGTGGAACATTCAGTACTGTCTAGAAAACCTTTTGTTGTCTTCTGGACTTCTGTGGTTCCCATTCCTGGATCCCATTTAAATAAGTCTACACCTTTATAAGATAGCACTGTGACAGCCAAGTCAACGTGGAATAACAAACTACAGATAATAGTCACAAAACTGTTGTTGCAAGTAGTGAGGTGCAGCAGTTAGCCTTTGTTTTCAGGGGTTGTGGATGGTACATTTGGTGTGGCTGGGAGCTTCGGTGAAATGGGCAAGGAGGGCTGGAACTGAGGAATTTTGGCTTTATGTAAGTTTCACATCTGAGCTTCCCAGCCTGCAGTTCTGGTGCTTTGCTGTGCGATCTCCATGAGTTTTAGGGTGGCCAAGGGATTCGCAGATAACACCATAGATGTTCATAGCACTTGTGAGAGTGCTTTTATGTTACACTGTGTTCTCTGGTTGATACTTCAGTGCTCTGAGAGTATTTGAACATGTGAATCCTGAGCGATGTTGAGGGACACTTATTTAAACTGTTCTGCAAATGGCATCTGCTTTCTCCAACAGTTCAGAAGTTTGTCTCATGTCAGTCTGTGTGGTGCAGCACACTGTCATCCTCGTGGGCTGTCACTGAACACCCCAAATAATCCCCAGTGCTTCTGGATGCACTGAGCAGCACAGCGAGGTGCTGTTTTTTAGAGGCAATTACATGCTTGTTTTGCAGTTTATTTCTGACAAGATGCACAGTTTATTCTTGGATATTGTTAGGTGACAAACATGCAAATTAGACATAAAATACAAATTTACTCCAATATTATCTGCCTTATTTTTTTCCTTCTTTTTTTTGCTTAGATGGTATTTTTCCAGAAAGATGCTGGATTCAGAGTGAGTCAAGTCAATCAGTAATTATAATACACTCTGAAACTCAAGTGAATATATCAATATCACAAGGAAATATAATGTATGAAATTTAATTCAAGACATTGCTGTGGTGGGAAGGATGAAACTGAAATTTAATGCACTTGATTAAGTCCCCAGGTAACTTCTTAAATAGCTTAGCAGTGTAGAGGCCATTCTGGGAGTAGGGAACTCCTGGTTAAAGAACGATTCCTGCAGAAATCAATCTGTACAGTTAATTACAAGAGCAGTATCTCAGGTAGAGCAGTTAGTCGGTCCCTTGCGATAACTTGCCTTCTTGAGCTGCCAGCTGAAGTCAGGATCGTGCAGCTCTTCAGACTGGTTCTTGAGGCAAGGCTTGGAAGCTTTGTTGGTGTGCACAAGGAGCCATTCAGTGCCCGTATCACCAAAGGGCTCAGGCATTCTCAGGTTTGAAATTTAATTATTACAGCAGAGAGAAGGTGTGGAAAATTGTTCCTCTAAGAAGACACTACAGCAGCAAGCAGTTACATTGGGACAGCGTGGTTGGGTTGCTTTTCCTCCAGCGAAGGCATTTGAGTCACATCAGCCTTGCTGTTTGCTGAGTGCCCAGCCAAATGCAGAAGGCAAAGCTGGAGACTAAATCTAGCATTTAAACTCTGCTTTGTGGCCCAGGAAGAACCACTGGGAGGAATTGTGTGGTCTGCAGGAGCCAGCTGGGTCGCTTCTGCTAGGCTGGGCTCCCAGAGCTGTAATCACACTGCGTTAGGGGGCCGCTGTGCTTTCCTGCGAAGCCGTGACTTGGAAGCCAGCCTGAATTCTTTTGGTTGAGGGCACGTGTTGCTGAAATTCTGCTTGTTCGTGTGCAAGGATTTCTTCCAGTTTCCCACAGGGGTTACCTGTGTTCCTGCATCTTTGTGCCTCCCTAGGCGGTAAGGGAAAAGGGCAAGTCCATGGTGTGTCGGGATGAAGGAACAAAAGGCCTTGATCATTGCAGTTAAATGTTTAGAAAATAAAATGCTTAACGTCTCTCTCAGAATGGAAATGGAAAAGTACTGCTGTGAAACGCCTGCAATAGCTGCCTGAGCTCCCATTTGCCTAGCAGAGCGCTGGGGAAGTTTTCTTTGCCTTCTTGCTAAGCGCAGATCTTGCCAATCGTAAATTAGTGAAAGATTTTGTTTATCTCAACTCAAAAACCTGGATCCTTGCTTGTAACTTTGGCTTCGGAGTTCTGTTTCCAAGAAGCACTTGCTTTGGGAGCCTGTGAAAGCTGTTTTGTAACAGCATTTTGAATTTAAGATGTCTAAGAAGAGAGCTTAACTATAGCAGGCTTTCTGATCGTACAAGCTGTAGGTGTTGAGGAAGCAACAGCGAAAATGCCCCAGCATGGCTCGTGAAAGGAAAGAGCATTGCTGCAGCCTTTTGATGTGACAGTCTGCTGCCACTTGCAGCCGCTTTTACCAGCAATTTGTTGACTTTCTCATTCTTTAAAGCCTTTCAGGTTCATCTGTAGACTTCTAGCCAAACTGTAGTCAGAATTTTAGAAACTGATTACAGAATAGAACTGCCATAGGTTGGGTGCTCGCTTCTACCCCTACGTGCTGGAGCCCATTGCCCTGAGACTGACTATCCCAGGGAGCAGCCTGCAGGAGCAGCATAGACCTGCAGCTGCAGGAGCTGTTCTGCCATCCGTGAGTGGCAGGGCTCGCTCTGAGCAGCACTGGTTGCCTAACAGCCAGCGTCTGCACCCATCCTTTCCACCCTTGCTCCGTGCCTGCTCTAGCACAGCCAGCATTTAGCATAGCTCACCCACCCTGCGCAGTCAATGAGTGTCACTGATTAAACAGGCTTCAGATGAGTCTTGGATTAGATTACATCTTTTATAAAAATAAATTGGCTCTTCTTGTATTAATGTCTTCTTTTAATGACTGCTGTTCCACATCCATACATTCCAATTTTGAAATGCTTGAAAAGCAATTTGCTGCTTATAGATTTCTGATGAGGCAGATGGTTACATATGCTGATCACACCTACTGCCACGCAAACAAAATGCCACAGTGCAAGGAGTCCCATGCAGAGGTTCCAGGTTGCATGAAAACCGCTGTGTAAAAGTTAACGTTTAAGTTGCAGTTCTGCGTCATGAAGGCTCACTGTGAAGAACCAGCACAGGACAGGAGTGGCCATCAGAGAAACAATGTCAGTAACTTGAGCAGCTACTGATACACTGGATCTGTGTGAAAAGAATCAGTGATAGGAGAAGGATTCAGTTCTGGGCTGAGAGGTGTGCTGGGTGCGCAAGGACTGTGTGTTTTTATCCCGGGCACAGTATAGGCTGTAGAATGCAGGAGCAGAACAGCTTCCAGAAAAGCCACTGTTCCCTGAAAGCCCCGAAGATTCATTGCTTCAAGTCAGTGAAACGCTGTACAGAGCAGCACAAACGGGCACCAAAAGTTATGGCTCCAAAATTCTTGCACTTTCTGCACCAGTTGGTGTTGTCATGTGAGTCCTCAGCTACAAAAAATGATTCTTTTATGTGAGGAAATTAATAGGATAATTATCCACATACAGCATATAAATAGGAAAACACTTCAGTGGCAGCATAAACTGCTGGGAAGGGCTGTGTTGCTCCAGGAAAAATTTGTGTCAGTGGTCATGGCACTGTAACAAGAGGAGAAAATATCCTCTGCAGAGACACCTGAAGCAGCTCCCAGAAAAGGCAAGGAGAGTGGTCTAAGTACCTTTTATATACTGGAGCAAAGAACTGGAAGTCAGAAGTCAACTTCTCCTCTGGTGCATCAGCCTCCGTCCACTTACTGGTCACTGCCATTACAGCTGGAGATCGTGCAAAGCAATCTCTGCGTGTTTTGCTCCCAGGCATTTCAGCTCATCAGTCTCTGCAGAGTGCTTTTTGCTGTATTGAAGTACGTAGAGGGCTGGCGCACAGGCATGTGAATGCGAACCTGGGGCTGGATGTAAGTGGAAGTGACTTAAATGTCCTGCTTACGAACTGTGCTCCTGCTTGTAGCAAAATGGAATTGGGAGCAGAGGAGGAGACGTGAAGATGGAAATGAGATAATTTTGAGATGTAGGATATGGAAAATGAAGTTAGGAGCAGGTTCTTACAAACTGTCAGTAAGCAGGCTGTTTTCTTTAATGCAGAAAAACACGGGTGTGAAAATGCACCTAAGCCAGGGGCATCCTGCCAGGGGGGCAGCTTGGGAGGCACAGGACAGGAATCCTCTTGGTGACCATTCGGGAGCTGTGAGCTGAGAACTTTGCTCCCTCTGCTCTTGTTGTGCCTCCCAGCCAGCCCTGGGGAGCAAGGCAGCAGCAGAAGGCATGGCAGCACTGCATGGCCTCCATCTGTGGGGTGTCAGCAAGAAAACAGAGCAAGTGAGGGGTGGTGCAGTCCTGGCTTGGGCAGCTTCAACAAGAGCCTGCTTCCCGTCAGCATTGCACCCCAGTCACTTCTCTCGGGGTCTCTTACCCTTCATTTCATAACTAAGCAAAACACACACACACGCACATAAATAAAAACAACCAAAACCAAGAGTTAACCCCGAATATTTGGGCTGTAAAGAATAGGTGTTAGTGAGGAGAGGGGAGGTGTGTGGGTGCTCCTTAGTGAGGCACAGCAGCATCCTGAAGCCAGTGCAGAGGAAACAGGGCAAAATGAAACCAGCTGCAGAAGGAGCAGTGTCCTACAAAGAGCAAAAGGTCCTTATGAAAAAGATCGAGGCAAAAATAACATAAAATTAGTGCTTGCAGCTGCTGACTCAAGGAGTTATATAGCTTATGGGTGTTGTGTGCACTGAGATAATATTAAGGTACAATAGGTAAGAACTGCAAAGCAAATCAAGTAAGTAATTTTCTTCTCCCGTGTGAACTTTCTTCCTTTGGCCATGGCAGCCAAGTGTTCAGAATGGCTCTTTGTAGGAAAAACAAACGTGCAGGAGCTTTCTGTAGGTCTTTCAGATGGGGGACCAGAAAGTTTTTCAGTCTTTAATCTTTATTTTCAATAGAGAAAGAAGAGCAACAAACAAACGGGCCAGAAAGCAGATTGTTCCCACAGGGGTGTGAGATGCAGATTGAGACATCAGTTGCAAGGCTTTTGGATGCCCAGCCTCCCCCGTGTCAGGGCAGGGCTGCCAAGGTCTGGCTGCGGCTGGAGGCACAGCGAGCTGCTCCAGGAGCTCGCTGGAACCGCGGCCCTGAGTGCTGGGCTGACTCGAGCACTGCAATTGCTATATGAAACAAAGCATCGATAAAAATAGTGTGTTTTCTTGCCATGCTTCATTTCCTTCTGGATAGTCTCAAATGTCCCTGTTTGATTCTTTCCTTTGTACAACTTCAGTGAGTCATTGTGATCACAGTGCTCTGGCAGAATTTTGAGAAGCTCTGAAATACAGAATATTTCCCTGCCCTGCCAAGTGTTTTACATGGAAACAGCTCCATTTCAGGTGGTCTTGCCATATTCTTCCTATTTTTGGACTGCATGTGTCCTTCCTACAAGTTATTTGTATTGTAAATGATTTCATACAATTAAATGCGCAGTGTTTCATGTTTTTTTGGAGGAATAGTTGTGTACTTCAGTCGGTCTCTTCACCCTTGCTCCCGAAACGTTCAGTTTAGATAATTAAGGAATTGCAGTGCCTGCCACCCACAACATACTCAGACACAGAAGATCCCGTATTTCCGTCCTCTTGCCAAATGTGTCCAAGCATCTGTTAGAAAATAAATCAGTTGCTCTGGATACCGGGCGTCATATAAGAGTGTATTTACCTGAAAAGTTGTTTTTTTTTTTAGGATTTTATCAGTAATCCCTGGGATATTACCCCAGCCAGGTGATGGCCAGAATAATTTGTCAGTGTAAATCCTAAGCTTTGCATGTTTGACGGAGTGAAGGGTCTGATCCCCCTAGCTAAAACTGGATGTTGTGACCACTGTGCAGATGGAGATCCAGATGCTCAGTGTGTACAAGTGGATTCATAGCTGTGAGACAGAATATGTGCTATGAAAGAGGACTCTGGGGCTGAGCACATGTGCGGGCGTGCATACCTTTATAGGGTTGCGTGTACTGAGCTGTAGTTTTGTCTTTAGTTCTACAGAACTGCTCAGCAGCCTTTGATTTCCCCACCACATCATCCGCATCTCTAGCACTGCTGGCTGCTTTCTAAACGCGAGGCAGGTCTGTTTGTAAGGGAGATCTTACCTGCTAGTTTTGCTTGGTAGATTTATGAAGATGCCTTTGAGCTGAGCATTCCTTTCTGCTGGTGTTACTACAAAATGAGGATCCTATTCCAGGTGGGTTAGTGGCCTGCTTGAAGGATAATGGTGCAGCTTGTGCCTCCTGCATTTGGATTTGGTGGCAGTGCCTTGTTTGAGCTCTTTGAGTACTTGCTGAGCCCTCTGTCTATGACAGCTCTTCCATTAGATATGAAGAGCTGCTTAATATGGGCATCTGGGGTTAGGCATGTGCTGCTGACAAAGATTAATGGTTCAGCCAGCTGCTGCTGTCCAGACATACATCACACAGGCACACAGGCCATATGTTCCATCAGCAGTAGTGCTGACCTGTCTCAGTGCTTAAAGTATGCTTTCATACCTGGTGTTGGCTAAGGTGGCTACGAGAGGGGAGGAGAAAGCGTCCTGAGCCCTGGTATCGCTGTCTTGTGTCTGTGTAGTGGTGGTTGCTAGCAGGATTTAAAACTCAGAGCAGATTCCTGGAGCATTGTCTGTTTCCCCCTTTTTGTTCGTGTAGTGCTCGTTATTTGCATTCATCTTCATAAAACTTCAGATATCTGGATTGTCACTGATGGATGGATAATGGGTTACAGAAATGAGGCCGAGGCAAGAAATGGCATTGGCCGGACTTAAGAACCAGGCACCATGACCAGAGAATGGGCTTCCCTTTCTAGAACCTCTGTTTCTGATTGATTTTAAAGTCTTGAACTTGATTTCCATGCGTGTTGCAAGGCTTTTTTCAGAGCTCCCAGGACTGGAGAGTCGCAGTCCTGTGGACAGATGGAAGTGCTCAGAGCAGCCCGCACCCCACAGCTCCCCAAAGGGGCTCCTGTTCCTGCAGCTGCTTGCACAGGAAGCACAAACTCCAGGTTTTATTTTGGGGCAGGGGAAGCAGCAGAGGACTCACGTGTTGCTCAGGAAGGCCAGGGCCAGTGTTGTCATTGCCAGGTTTCAGAGGTGTGTTTCAGCCCAGCAGCTCTCCTGACCGGATCGCACTTTGTGCCGGCTCGTTTCTCACGTTTGACACCTGTCACAAAGGCCATGAAGCTCACTTAGAGACGTGACCAAAACTCCCAGCCTCCATCTCCAGCTGCAGCGTGGCAGCCTGCAGAGCAGGACAGCTTGGCTCAGGCACTGTTCGTTCCTAGCATCCCTTGGGTGAATCAGCCTCCTTCTCCTGATTCATTCGATGCCATCACGATATCTTTAACATCATCATCATTTCCGTGTTTAGTGAGTTATATCTTCTTTTAAATGCTTTGTGACACTTCCAAATGAAGCAGGTAGAAAACGTCGATTCTGTAAAAGCAGGAACATCTGGCGCTTACATGTTTTGTTCAACAACTTTGTGAAATTAATGCAGTCCTAAAGTAGAGAAGAAAAATTACACATTGAAGTTACGAGTTAATTAGCTCTAACGCTCTAGCTTGAAAACAAGATTAGGATTGTCATGTCGGTCTGACTGGAGGTTTTCCCGTGCCTGGCATGTCTCCAGGTCATTTTGCTAACGCACAGAGGAGCCAGAGCGGATGCTGGAAGAGGAGCAGGCTTTGTGGCTGCTTCCTTCCCACACCTGGACGGGCTTTTTTTGACATTTAACTGACCAGGTAGTTGGCACAGCATAGGTTTCTTACCCAGCAGTGTGTGTAACACTTCTGCTTAGCAAAACAGTAGGATTAGAAGGAATTACAGTATAACAGAGAGCCTGAAGAAAGCATGTACAGGTGTTTGGGAGGAGCAGCAGGGGAGCACCAAATACCCTCTCCTCCTGTTTCCTGCCTAATCCAGCTCTTCCAGAGCATAACAGAAGACTTAAGCTACTGTAACAATTACCGGCGAGGTACAGACTAAAATTTGAAGGAAAAAAAAGATAAATGGAAAATATATCTTAAATTCTGTATTTGCATATTGTTCCTGCTTCAAACTGTCTTCTTAATCCTTTTGGACGTTTTTTCTCAGGTTCTGGTGAGTAGCACAGGAAATGCAGCCTCCAGTGGACTAACACCATCCTGTCTGAATATTTACTAACACAATGTGTGCTCAGAAAGCTGCTGCACCTTTTTAGCATGAGCTGTTAGAGAAAAGTGCAGCTGGCTGGTGTGAACACCTGCCAAGTGTCCTTGAGCGTAATAACTGACCATAGTAAATGTGGGAGCACATATGAGTTGGGTGTGAAAGCATCAGAATAAACACTTTTGTGTTTAAACATCAAGTTCCTGAAAACGTATTTAACTTGCTTTGTTTGCTGCTGAGTTCACTGGATAAACATATGGAACCTACTGGTTTAGTTAGGGGCGCGCTTTAAAAATCCAGAGGTGTTTTGCAGGTCATCAACGCTGCCCTGGCCCTGGCTGCAAAACCACAAAGCAAGCTGGCTCAGGAGAACATGGAGCTCTTCAAAGAGCAGTGGGAGAAGCAAGTCCGCGTGCTGACCGATGCCGTCGATGACATCACTTCCATCGATGACTTCCTGGCTGTGTCAGGTAACGGGGGGGGATCTGAAAAGCAGTCTCCTCACTGAGCTGATTCCTGGAAACTGGTGGTTTCCACACATTCTGGAGTCTCCTCTGGTTTTTGGAAGGGGTGCTGTTGGTACACTTCACCTGGCACGCGCTGTCTTCTGCTGAGTGTGGTGTAAAAATAGAGCAGGAGATCTTGGCACAAGGAGAAAAGGTATTTTTCCAAGTGTGAAAACAGTGATAGTTTAGCTAGCAGGTACTCTAGAAACTTGTCACTGCACTTACAGAGTGAGCATGCATAAATGTATATATTTACATGTCAGCAGACAGAGCAGCTTAAATATAGCGAAAGCCGCTTGGAATCTCTAGCTGTGGAATTGCTCGCTGAGCTCCCCCTGGATTGCCACGGAGCTCTTGGAGACAAACCTCACTGATAACACCAGTGAAACGGGAGATGTGGCTGTTCAGGCTATGAAGTAGCAGAGAACAGAATCCCTCCGTTCACGTCGGACTCTTCTTACGTCATTAAAAATTAATGTCCAGCTATAATCGTACAAGTTAATTAAAACTGTTCATATAGAAAATGTTCTGCGAATATTTTTAATCACGTCAGTTTTACTAATGTTTTTAAGGAGGATCAGATACTTATCACAATACATTAATAATTCCATTTGTCACAGTGCTTGCCAAGATAACCTGTTTTATCAGCATCAGATGATAAAGACCCGCAAGTAGCTGCTATGACCTAGAAATAATAGGGGCATTTTTATTTTCACGTCCTCTAATTCCACTTGAGTCAGAGGACACAGAGCTATAACACATGAATTGTGGCTGCACTAGCTTTCACAAATTGCCACTACAAACTGAGGGTCTAATTTTCCTGGTGCAAACAGACTGGAGCATCTCCAGTGACCTAGAAAGCCAAGTCGTAAAGCGATATTTCACAGGAGGATGAGTGGGGTCGGAAGCACCGAGTGAACGTATCTAGGAAGTGCAGGTGAAGATACAGATAACAAAGACTTCTCAGTATTAGCGTGTGTGTTTTATACCCTGGGTTCTGAATAAAAGCGTTCTGTGCCATGAGTTAGCAGAAGCTTACTCGGCAATTGGACGTCCTCATTCTCTTTCTCTTTCTGCGTGTTCTTCGTTGCAGCAGCAGCTGAAATGGCACAGCTGCGAGGAGCCTATTTCTGGGGAAATATATTTAGAGAGAATTGTGTGCTGCAGTTCATGGCTCCATTTGGAGTTTGTCCACGAGTGTACAAAACATTTTAAAGAGAAAAAGCTGTTATTCCGTGAAACTGCAGCCCACATGAAGCCTCCCGGCTGTGTTTTGCCTACAGGTGGGGCTCAAAATGGGTCAGACCAGCGGGACCGAGTGGTCTCCTTCCTTGTGCAGCTCCCTCAGTGAGATGGGTGCTTTTGAGGGGCAGGTTGTGGTGCTGGCCTGCTGCGGAATTGCTCTGAAGAGTTTCAGGGCCTCGGCAATAGGCATGGGACGTTTCTGTCCTGGGGTGGTGGCAGGCTGACTCCGGAGGCAGCTTCCCTGCCCTGTGTGCTTGGCACCCGGAGTGGTGCCGTGGAAATACCACACTTAGTGACTACCTCAGCTGCTCGAGTGCCTTCAGCAATCATTTGTATTTGCTGCGTTATCAACGAGGTGTTCAAAAAATATTAAAGCAATAAATATTGCTTCAAGTATTATTTGTTTGAACTTTGATAAATGCTTTCCATATAAATGCCACTGCTGCAGTTCTCTGCTAAAAGTCGAAATGTGTCTTTGGATACAGTCGTGATGGGTATGATTTATGCCACGCTCCCTTTGGGGTTATTGGGATCTTTGTGCATAGTGGGGTTTCTATAGATTGCCAGCTGGGATGTAAGCAAAATAAAAATGTGGTGTTGCGGTCCGTGTGTGTGAACAGTATCACATTCCTGCAATGTCCAGCATAAAGCTTAGGCTTTGTTGATCAATTTCTGCTGGAATTGTTATAATTAAGAAAAGGCTTGATGGGAGAGGCGTTGGGTTCAGATGACAGTGGATGGTTGTACAGGAATGAGGACGCCTAACTGTGCAGTGTTGCAGGTTGGCTTTACGAGGAGCACAGCACGAGGAAGGCTCTGTTAGGACAACGGTCTGGCAGTGGCTAATTGTTAGGGCCTAGGAAGTTAGGAACAGGAGACTCCTAAAGAGTAAGGATCCTCCCTAGATGCTCCCAGCCAGGAGTGGTTTGCAGTCCAGGGAGCTCCAGCAGCAGAGGTGATACCTTCTGAACAGTTCTTGGCAGGTTTTTCTCTCTTAAGCTCGTGTTAGTTGCTCTTTCAGCCATTATCACCCCCTGCCATCTCCAGCATCTTGTGCAGAATTCACAGCCTTAGCTGTGCTCTGTGTGAAGAGCCTCCTTATTTCTGACATGTCACCTATTTGCTCCAACTGATGCCCCCGGTTGTAGAAGGTGGGAACAGTTTTTTCACTTCATGCTGTTTGTAAACGTGCAGACCTCTGTCCTGTGCCTCCTCGGTCATCTCCTTGACTGCAGTGCCTCTTCATTATTCCTCATGTCAGAGCTCTTCAGTACCTCCTGTGATTCCTGTCCCCTGATCAGTCCCGTCCCTTAGCACTCTGCATGTGGTTCCCACTGACTGTTCTTCAGTTGCTGGTAGCACTGTAAAAATCAAATCCAGTGTTCTGAAGTTGCCTTCGGTCCTCCTTCTGAACCCTCTTAGAAATCATTCCATGTGCTGCCTCCTGTTCTGGTGCTGATGGAGGTTTGAGCTGGAGATTGCCCATCGTGATGGAGCTGTTCCTTAAGGGCCTCTGGATGAATAGTTGTGGTCACACTGATTGTCCTTCATTACCAAATGAATACTGTGTTTTTAAGTGTATGAACAGGCAGGTGTTTGTTCTGTAACCACATCTGCTGACACTGCGGCTTGACCTGCTTTCTCCAGTGTCCCTTGTTGAGAGAAGATCCACCATGGAGGTGGTCCTGAGACCTTCCATGGGAACGCAGTAGAACAGCAGAATTGCATCTGTGACGAACTCTGGGAACTTGCTTTTATATTCTGGTCCTCCTTCAGCCCCCGGTACCCCCATTACAGGCTTCTTAAGATGTTTGGAAGAGGCATTCCTAACCCCTTTGGTGGGGAGTGGGAAGGTGTGTTGTGGTGGCGGTGGGCTGAGCATTGACAGTCACGGGGGGGTTGAATTCTCTTTTCACAGTTCTTTGTATGTCTTTGTTTGCTGTAAAAAATATTTTCTATTAGAAAACCCAGCCTGTCCTCTTACCTTCTCTTAACTGTTACCAAACCACACCATTTTTCCCTGTACTTACTTCAGTGGGACGAGACCCCTTTGCTGCTGCCGGTGTTCCATTCCGTGTTGCCTTCTGTTGCTGTGAGATTTTTCTCCTGCTCAGCAGCACCAGGGCTGATGTAGGACAGCTCGGTAATGTCCCCGAAGGTAGCGGCGGTGAACCCGTGTGTCAGCATTTCCCTGCCCTGCCACCTCAGCCTCAGCAGATGGCATTTGGCCCCAGACACCCGTGGTCCGTATGCCTGTAGGACAGGTAGAGGTGTGCGTATATACCAGCACACAGAGCAGTGTCACATCCGATCTGCTGTCATCCGGCTGGAGAACAGGAGTGGAGTGGATGCACCTGACAGTCCTGCACTGCCCCGCGGAGGATTACCCCCTCACCTCTTTCTGGGCACTTTGCATCTGCAAAACACATTAAGTGATGGGCAGGCATTTCAGCACTCATCCTCGTTTCGCCCGTGCCTTTTATTAAAGTCCGTATCATCTGAAGAGGCTTTTAAATGATCTGTGGCTTACTTGATTCTTCTAGGAACTCAAGCAGTAAGCGTTGTGTTATTTGGCCTGACACTGATGCTTTTCTCTTTGCCTCTGTAACTTGCAGGGCTGTCTGTCTCTTGCTTTAAGTACTGAGCCTGTGCGTGCTCCTTGCCAGGCTCTTGCAGCGTGGCTGCCTGCTCACTGAATTGTCAAATCACTAAGGAACCTGCACGTTCCTCCTGTAGGGCCACATCCTGCCCTCAGCTGAACTTGCTCAGGCTGAGTCCCTTTGGAGGTGTTTCACAAGTGCACTGTTTGTCCGTGTTGCTTACACAAGTCTCGCAGTATTGCATCTGGCTCTGCTAATGTTATGTAAATCGGGCAGAGCTCTTCCAGCAGCACTCCTTCCAGCCACTTCATACGAATCCTCTCTGAGCCCCATGTGCTGCTCATCTCTCCCAGCTCTCTTGCCGCCTGCACAGGGAATTGAAGCCCCTTTGGTAGCACCAATTGTCAGTGTCATGTGATTGAGGCAACGGAAGGTAACGCTGGAAACGATTTAAGGGACAAAGCAGGAATGCTTCCAAGGAGGTTTCTTACAAAGCAGCACAAGTGTTGGACTGCAGTGTCAATTCATTGCCACTGATGCGTTAAAGCAGTGTCTAACAGAGTTTGTAGGAGCAGAGTTTGTAAGTTCGGGGTGGCTGTCTGCCGATGAGCACCCAGACCTCTCCAGGCATTCTCAGCAATCTCTGAAGGGTTTTTACTCACTTGGAACCTCTTGAGCTTGATGAACGAAGGAAAACATGTCTATTAAAATGTATTTTCTTAAAGCAAATTACAAAAGGAGATTGTATGGCTTCATTTTCTGTTTTCTTATGAGGCAACGAGTACTCCACTACTGGAGCACTTTGGGCATAAATCACTGCATGTGTTACCTGCGTTACATGCGTGTGGAGGGCCAGCAGTGTGATACCCTCTGATGGTATGTGCGTGGTTGTAGGAAAACACTGTGCAGGAAGCCAGAGACGTGCACCCAGTGCCCTGCTCTGTCAGGGCATTTGTGGGTGAGGTGTGGCCTGGGCCATGTACGTGTAATGACAGCGGGAGTGGCTTGCAGGTATTTGGAACAAGGGCTTTGGCAGCCCAGGGCTGGGATATGGGAAGAAACGAGTTTAGGGAAGCTCCAGCTGAACCCAGCTTTTCTGTTGGCAAAACTGAGTACAGAAAGGGGGCAAGAGGTTTGGATGCCTACAGATGAGTGGACTGATGGTTCTTGTGGCAGCTGGTTTGGACAGACAGCTGTTGGCTGGTTGTAGCAAGCTTAAAAATTAATGCTTTACAGCATCTAGCTGGAGGTTTTTGAGAGCAGGTCGCACACTGAGAAACTGTAATGCTGATGTACACGACAGAAAAGAAGATATTACCGTCTAAATCCTCCTTCTTCTATCACCAGAGAACCATATTTTAGAAGATGTAAACAAATGTGTCATTGCTCTCCAAGAAAAAGATGTTGATGGTTTAGACCGCACAGCTGGTGCAATTCGAGGACGTGCTGCTCGAGTCATTCATGTTGTCACCTCTGAAATGGATAACTACGAACCTGGAGTCTACACTGAGAAGGTGCTGGAAGCGACGAAGCTGCTGTCCAACACAGGTAAGTCAGTTCCTCCAGGACCCCAGGCTCATGTCGCTTACAAGTGGGTGGGCAAACGGATAGCAGTGTGGCCATGAAATCTATTAAAGACTCCATTTACATACTGTAATGAAAATTAATGGGAGTTATTTGCAGAGCTGTTGCAAAATGAGAAAAGTAATTTTGCTTTGTTGACTGGCTTAAAACTCAGCAGTGCAAAAGGCGTCCCTGGCTGTGCTGGCTGTCAGGTGAGCTGAGCAAAGTGAAGGTGCCGGGGAACGAGTCCCAGGCACGCCGGGCACCTTGCAGTGTTGTACCACGATCTGGAAAGGTTTCTGCTGCATTGTCCCAGCGGAATGAGGGGTGCATTTCTGTATAGCTTGTAAAAGAAGCACTGTAGGTCCTAGTCCCCCACCCCATAGAATAAATGTGGGTGTTGCCTGTGAACCAGCTGGTAACATCCATCTAGGGTAAGGAATGATTCTGGTCGCTTCCATGAGTGCTATGCCAAGCATTAGTTGCTGTTTTTATTTTAATTACAACTTTGATGAAGAGTCACGGGCGGCACTGAGGCAGCGAACAGACTGTAAATGGCTCTGTGATGTTCTTCCTGCGGCTGCGCTGAATCACTGAGGCACAGAGGTGCACGCTGCCCTGTCTCAGTGCGTGTTCTGCTCCAGCCTTGTGGTGGTGACACCCCCCCTCACTGATGTGTCTCTGTTCAGAGGGAACGTTAAACAAGTGCTTCACGTTGTATCTCATTGACTGTAACTTCTTCCCCAGGTCTTTTCTCTTTGTGCGCTACAAGCGTGTGATAAACTTTTCACTGTGTTGGGGGGAAGAAAACAAGTAGCAGCAGAATTAACAGATGATGCAGTGGAGATAGGGCTGAAGCAACAGTACTGGTGTTCATTTGTAACAAATGTTTTGAGTTTAAAGGGGACTGTTGCACACTTTCCAGCAATAGTTAATAACGATGCTCGCACACACGCACCTACGAAGGTATCTGTGTTACTGGGTTGGAAGTGACGGCTCTTCTGTGCTCTTAATACAGTTATGCCACGGTTTACTGAGCAAGTGGAAGCTGCTGTGGAAGCACTGAGTTCAGACCCCGCTCAGCCAATGGATGAAAACGAATTTATTGATGCTTCGCGACTGGTGTACGATGGAATAAGAGATATCCGGAAAGCTGTATTGATGATCAGAGTGAGTGTCACTTACCTGAGCTGCTGTCGGTCTCTCCGCTCGCTTTCCCCCAGTTACTGAGCTAACGCACATCCATTTTATCCAGAGCAGACAGCGTAAGATTTTCATTTAGCTCATGTTAATGTTCTCAGTCTTAAAAAGTGCTAATCACTCTGTGGAGTACTTCAGAAGTGCGTGTTGACTCAGATTCATTAAACAGATCTGAGCATCAATGATAGCCTTGAGTGGTGATGCTAAATACCCTTCACGCATCTTTTATAAAATCATGTTAATGCCTCGTTTATTAATGTGCTAAATCAGTGACCTTTGATTTAACAATTGCGAGTGAATTCCTACTGCAGATGCTTTTTCATGGCTTGAGAGCCCAGAAGTAAAGCCTAACGTCTCTTTCTTAAGTACATTTTGAGAATTAATGCTCGTTAGCTGAGAACAGGTTAGAGGGGCTCAGTCTGAGGTTCTCTCCATGTTTCTATAGCATGTATTCACTAACTGGCCAACCTCATTAAAAAGGGACCGGTTCACAGACCGCTGTGCTGTGAAGGGGCAGAAGAGCTCTTGCCATTGGTTGAGGGGCGCAGAGCACAGTTGTGGCTGAGGCCTGTGGCGCATCTCTAGAGTGGCAGCGTGGTGAAGATGGGCAGGAGCCAGACACAGCAAAAAGAAGGGTAGAGGTTTTATTCCTCGCTTGCTTTTCCCCTTGCACCCCATGACTCTCATGTAAATGCCTCGCAGATAAACTCCCTTTGTCTTTCAGAGCGATAACCATTGCAGATGCATCTCGGTAAATTGACAACGTACAGCCCCAGAACATATGTGATTACAGTAACCATTGCAATACTGTCTTCCACGTTTGCTGCTTAAAGCAAAGAATCAGATAGAAAATCAGAAGAAAAGCTGACAGCCACATATGTGCTCTCCATATCATTTTCTCGTGTTTACGCTCGGGATTTATAGAGAGCCAATGTTATATGAAGATATCAGTGCTTTCCTGCTCCGCAGACGAGCTAATTGGATTCACCCCCTGCTCGAGTCCTTGTTATTCAGGACATGGGAGCAGGGCTGCCAATTGCACGTCGGCAGTAATTAGCGGAGCTGGCAGTGCCAGGACTGCTGACATTTCCCCCCGCGCCTGTCGCTGATGTCAGGGCGCCAGTCGCTGGCGGCGGCACACTGCTGACACATGGGTGACCTATAGGAAAAGTCAGGGTGTTGTTGTTTGTTGTCCAGAGGGCTGTACGGTGTAGAATACACTTAGATAAAAGAGAAGGTGCCAGAACCCCACTTCTGCAGGCTACGGGCTGTGGCTGAGCGCGGGCACGGCCTCCTGGCAACAGGATGCTGCAGAGCGTGGCTGGGGCAGCACGCTGGCTGACCCCGAGCTGTGGGGCTTGCTGCTTAGAAACCAGCAGGAAAAGTCATTTCATCACCTGATCTGTGCGCTTTTGCAGCCTGTTTTCAGAAGTAAAGTCTCACTCTGTCTGTAGGTTATTGAAACAAAGCTCTTTGCTCCCTGGTCCGCAGGCAACCTCCTGTCAGCCCCAGGGGAGTCTTTGCCCCTGGGCTTTGGGATGGACAGGAAGAGAAGGGGTTGGGCATCGTCAGCATCTTCTGAAGATGAGGCAGAATGGGTTTGGGGGATTTTCACCCTTTCTGTAACATACACTGATGCACTCATTAGCGTATGTCCCTACTCTGCTTTTGTGGATGTACTCTGTTCTTAAAGGCGTGGGCAGGAGCTGGGGCCAAAACACTCTACATCTCGGTTGTCAGCATGCTCAGCCACCTTTGCTTTTCTGCAGCTGTTTGCATAAGTGTATTGTGACATGTCTGCAGCAGTGTTGGGAACCAAGTTTATAAAATCCAACGTGGGAAAGAAACCTGAAGAGCAGGGACTTTGCGCTTTGTCTGTTAATCACAATTTGTTGCAGTTATCAGTGACGTTCTTTGTTGATCCACCTCTGCAAAGTTGCCATCAAGTTCCACTCTCAGCAGAGATGCAGTATGTTAACAAACGTGCTGTTTAAACTGATAAGCTTTATAAGAACGTTGCCAGCCATAGACTGGCAGTAGCAAAAATAAATTGTAGGCAAGCGGGAACTAGGTCAGATGGGTTTAGCCTACAGCATAAAAGCTGGCCCTTACTAGCTGGAAATTTAAGCTTCTCCTGGGGGATAAGAATAAATTTCGATACATTTTGTCTGTTGTTAATTCAGTCGATGCTTTGATTCATAATTGTGCTAAAGAAGACGTCCGTGGTTGTGAAGCAGGGCCTAAAGTTGTATGTAATTTTAGCTTCAGAATGTCAAGCGAAGCTTTTACATTTATCAAAGTTGCAAAAGGTGATGTTCATTTTGGAATGACTTTTCCTGTATTTCAGCTCCTCTGTGCATTAGTGTCCTCTGACAAATCTCAGATGTTCAGTGGCTGCTCAGTAATTTGGGGGATTTCTACCGTGTTTAACGTGAGCACTCAGCTGCACGCAGCCACACATGTTCGTAAGGTGGGTGCACGCTGCTGCACCTTCCTCTTGAGAGCACAGTAATTCTTACCTTCACTTATTTCCAGTCTCAAAAGAACAGTGTCCTCTGATGCTTAGAGCCGTCCAAACCGCTGTGTGACTCTTGGTGCGCTTCTCTCCCCTCAGACCCCGGAGGAGTTGGATGACTCCGACTTCGAGACAGAGGATTTCGATGTGCGAAGCAGAACAAGCATTCAGACGGAAGATGACCAACTCATTGCCGGACAGAGTGCAAGGGTAAGGAAGAAGTCTGTGTGTTAGAAGAGCGTGTCCCACCTTCAAGGAGTTCAGCTCATTGAAAATCCAGGTTAAATTCTGGTGGAGACGTCAGATCAGAAAGCAGACGTTCTCTGCTTCCAGTTTTCATCTGAGAAGGAGTTGAAGTGAAATGCAGCAGTGCTGGTCTGACTGGTGTCACAAACACCTGTGTTTTGTTTCAGGCGTTCTGAAAGATCAGAATGCTTTTCGTGCTGAGCTGCTCCATCCTTTGGCATCGGATGCTGTAGGCACTGCCATTTAGTCAGGCAGGGGAGTGTCTGCGGGAAGGTACGGGACGAGTAATTCCATGGTGTGGCTGCTATTTGCAACAGGAGAATACTGACTGTGTGGGCAAGAAAGAGATAACTTTGCAGCTCAGGCAGTTTTTACAACAAGTCTTCTTATGCCTCCATTTGGCCACTGGGCCTTTAATCAAGACCATGTTGAAAGCAGCTGGAAAATGAAGTAATTTAAACTAAGTGAATTTCCTATGACTGTTAAAAATGAAAGCATTGATACGTCATACATAATCATTAACAGGTGATAACTTAAAATTGGTACACGGCAGGGAAAGCAGGCCTTACCTATTGTTTTTATTTGACGTGTTCCCTTCTGGATCGATAGCAATTTATCCTCTTGGGAAAGTGCCATGAAGGATTTTTCTGAAGGCTCTTTTTGGGCACAGAGTGGTGAGGCCCTATTTATCAAACTTCTGCCGCATTGGCGTTGGAGCTGCGCTGACACCGAGGGGTTTTGTGCCCTCCCTCCTCGGGCAAGCGCTCTCTGTCCCCTCCTTCTATTTACATGCAGACTTTTCTCATTCACCTCCCAGCACAGCTGCTGCCAGATGCATTTCACCGTAAGGTTCCTTTTCAGCTGCTGCTGGAGGCACCAGTGCTCCCAGTATTTATGAAGGCGAAGGCACTGAGGCTCATACAGGCCATAAACCTACTCCAGTAGATTTTATTCAGGAGTAAGCACATATGCTTTATTTTCACTTCCACTTTTCTCGGCATTCATGTTTCAAAACAGCATTTCTAGCTTTTTGCTGGAAAGAGATCCATAGTATTTCCTTCGTGCATTACAGCACTGAAAGATACCCAAGTGGATCTTCCTTCCAGAACTCACATTTTAGAGAAGAGGCATGGCCCTCCTCGTGGTGCAGCTGTTCTTTGAGGGATGGCAACGCGCGGCAAACATGGTTGGAGTCGCGTGGTTTTGCCATGCAGATGCCTGCGCTTTGGATGGCAGCTTGCCTGTCCGGGCATTTCTTCTTCCTTAGTGCTGGTAGTAATTCATGCAGCATAAACGCTGTGTTCAAAATGGAAGGAAATCATTCTGGAAACCCTCTAGGTAGAGGATTGCTATTAAAGTTTTATCCCCCATCTACATAACTTAAATTGGTTATCAGTGCAGTGTTCCACGGAGCCTTCTGCACTGGGGCTGGAGCAGGCTCAGTGAGAAAGCTCTGTCTTTCAGGCTATCATGGCACAGCTCCCTCAAGAGCAGAAGGCCAAGATTGCTGAGCAAGTAGCGAGCTTCCAGGAAGAAAAGAGCAAATTGGATGCTGAAGTATCAAAATGGGATGACAGCGGCAATGATATAATTGTTCTGGCAAAACAAATGTGTATGATTATGATGGAAATGACAGACTTCACCAGGTGAGTCTTCTTAATTCGTGCACACAGCACCTTCTCTGAGAACCGCCTGAGATGGTGATCCTTTCTTAGGAGCCTTAACTGCTTGTGCTTTCCTTTGAATGTTAACCTGTTCAAGCCTGGGTACTGACCTGGGAGATGCGTTACTGCGCACTGACTGGGGCGGTAATAACTTTAAACTGATCTATAGATACATGCAGTTATTGCCCGACGTTCTTTCTTTCTTAAGGGCGATTTGGTCCCAAAGAGTATATACATATATATGCAACTGTATATACATACATATTTGCTCCATTCTTTACAACATTAAGTTCTATGGGCTTCTTGATATTGCTGTGCTACAGAAACAGTTCCTCGCACAGTTATTTGCAAAAGAAAGAGTGTTTTTTTGATGGCTTTTGAGATGCATTTACTAGACCTCATACAACACTATTTTTTAAACTTGATGTTGCGTTCCATGCAAATTACAAAGCTGTCTTCTAAAATGTTATCTCTCATCATAATTAGTTTGCTTGAAACAGTAAAGTTTAAGATGTTTTTATTCCTACATTTAATCTCAACGTGGGGAGAGGCTGCGGGGGGGCTCTGCCTGGGAGGTGCATGAAGAGGCAGCAATGGCTGCACCTGCGACCTGCTGCTTGTGCAGCCGTGTTTGTGCTGGCGGGTGTACTTCCAGTGTACCAAGGAGGAGAAAGTGCACTGTATTGTTCAGTCTTCTGCTTTTCTGGTGCTAGGAGGTACGCTCTGCTCTGTTTTACAGAGGTAAAGGTCCACTAAAAAATACATCAGATGTGATTAGTGCAGCCAAGAAGATTGCGGAGGCTGGGTCGAGGATGGACAAGCTGGGACGCACTATTGCTGACCACGTAAGTCACCATTCATTTTCATAACCCTCCAGCACAGATGAGCAACAGGAGATCCTTCGGTCCTGCAGACGTGCTGAATACTGGAAGATGTGGTTACTTGTGAGGTCTGGGGCTTTTTTTAAGCTGAATTTCCAGAGTTGTTTGGTATCCTTCCCTGCTCTCTGCTCTCCTGGTGCCCCAAGCAGTGTAAGCAGCTGGCTATGTCCAGCAATGAGACCGGCAGCTCCCTGGCTTGAATCGAGCTCCTGCCATTGTACGGTAGCAGTGCCAGCCCTGCTCCATGCCGCACAGCAGCTCGGCCGCTGTCTGTAACTGGGCAGGGCTGCAACAGCTCCTGTTGTTTTCGTCATGCTCAGAGCGTGCCCCGCACTTCCCAAAGCAGTGATGAGGCTGTGTAGGCAGCGCTGTCATTACTGCACGTGACCTATTTGCACAACCTGTAATACTATTTCTGAGGCAGCTTGTTAATACTGAACGATTTTCAAATGCCCCGTAGAGGAAAGGTGAGGCTGTCAGAGCTCACCAGCATTATTCCTGCTGTCCAGCTGGGGCTGATGGAGGCGTTCAGCTGTGCTCTGTGTGCTACGGTATTTGGAACGAGTTCTGTAGGACTGAGCATGGGCAGCTCGGGGGATCTGCAGTGCATCCACCAGCACTGTGCCGCTGCACAAGCTGGGTTGGGACAAGCAGAAACACCTTTGGTCTCAGTCCACACCCAAATTGCAGACATAATAATGCTCTGCCTTTAGAAGGGGCCCTGAAAGGCAAGTAGGTCAGGTCTGAGATCATGACTGCCACGAACTGTTTTGTGCAGCTGTTGCTTGCTTTTCGGCCTTGCTCTGAACGTGATTTGTAATACCAGGCTTCTAATGAAACCGTCTTTACTCTGGAATTAAATCTTTGTAACGCAGATCTCTATTAAGTGTTGCATCCAGAGGACTTTGTGCTCACCTCAGTGTATTAATGGTGCAGTGAAAAGCGTTTGATGAGGAGCTGAAGTCGGAAAGTGTTTTCTAAAATGGGGCTCCTTGCTGTAGCACTGTGCCAGCCCTGTTTCTGGAATCAGGTGCCACTGCTGCCTTAGGGAGACGAGGCAGGGAGCAGTTTGTGTCAGAGACCTCAGGGGATCGGAGGCTGAAAGTTCACAGTGCTGCTTTTTCTAATTCATGTGCTTTACACAGACCCGGTGTACGGGTTTCTGCTGAAGGGGGAAGGCTAACTGCCTGCTTTTAGGAGACATCAGGTTGGTCAAATGGAAAAGATGAAGCCCAGGTCAGAAGATAAATACGAGCAGGAAAGCACCGTCAGTCATTTTGACAGGAATATGGCTTTTTTCTGACTCCACACCCTGCTAATACTTCCACCTTACGTATTTCATTAGATATGCTCACATACTCTTTAGAAGCTCGCAGTAATGTAGACATACCTGACAGCAACAGAGGACTGCGTGCAGCCGCTCCGGTGCAGCACGAATGCGTTCCTGTGTCACACAGCTGTGAGCAGGCAGAGGTGTCCTCGTGTCCTGGGGCCTCGTGACAGTGGTGAATGACGGCCCTGGTGTGAGCGTGTCGGGGCTCCCAGCTCCCGCTGCCAGCCAGCTTTACAACACCGCGCCTTCGCTACCGTAAAAGCCATTATCGCAGGTATTTCACGTCTGCTGAGAAGTGTCTGGCCATCAGCCTGCAGATTTCCCCAAAGATATCCCATCCTTCACTCAGAGTAGCAGCCTGCTTGTTTTGAATGGGAGAATGTTAAGGAGTTGTGAGTACAACACAAACGAAAATGATTTGCAGCAAGACAGCCGTTCTCCACTTCTTTTTTTTTCTAATGTTGGAATACTTAGAAAGGGAAAACCCATCCCGTTGTGGTGCTGCGTGCAGCGCTGGGAGGCTGACAGCGGTACCTGCTGCTGCTGGGCTGCAGCACAGGGCCGGGGGACGTTTTGGTGTCCCTTGGTGTCACAGCAGCGTTCCTACCCTAAACCGGAGATGATGGGAGAGGGTGAATTCCCCGCGGTCGCTCACGTACGCGCAGCAGCCGTGTGGGACGGGGCTGTGTGCTTGCCTCAGTGCACAGCCACCACGGGAAAGCTCTTCTGCCCCTCCCTGCCCCTTTTCTTTGCAGAGGTGAGGACAGAGGGGTTTCTGCCTCTCCGCAAGCTCAGCTGTGGGGCGGTGTGACATATGCACCTTGCTTTGTCTCGCTGGGGGCTGATCTTGGGCATGAGCTTTGCCAGCAGCCAGCACTGGGCTGCAGCATCCTGGTGAGGTCACACGGTGGAGAGGAGCAGGATATACAACTGCTGCTCACAGACGTCCTCCTTGGCGTCCTGGCGGTGGTGGCGATGCCCCCAGCACGCTCCTGTTGGTGCTGTTGTGCAGCTGTCTGCTGGTACCAGTGTGCTCCGGCTCCTGGATTTGTGGCCATGGCTGCCATAGGTGAATGCAGTACAGTTGTGTCCCAGTCGGTGTGGAAATGGTTGTCTTTTCTGTGTTTGTCTGTGTTCCTATGTGGGAAAGGGCAGGGATTATACAGGTGTGCGCAGTGCTTTTATAGATGTTGTCTTTTACCTTGGGTAATATCTTTGCAGACATCACTGGGTTTTGAATTGAATTCTCCACTCTGCTCATGGAAATAGTGCACACAGTGTAGGCTGTGGGTTTCCAAGTCATGTCTACTACTGAATAATATCTTCTATCCCATTTTTTTACCTCCCCACTGCTGTTTGGTTGCCTCCTGCCACCATAGGTAAGCATGCAGCAGGCTCTTCATAACTCCCACCATCCAGCACCCTGAGCTGTGCACAACCCCTGCCATGCTGCAGCGTGCATGTGTCAGCACTCAGCCTTAGCTGAGCTGCTCGGGAGATGGAGAGCACTTCCCAAATACTAATTGCAGTGTTTCATTAGCTCTTTGGCCCACAGTGTTTGTGGGCTTTCTCTAAAACATCTTGCACTGCTGGCTGCTATTGATTCACTTAAGAAAATAACCAGCAAACCTCATCTCTTTGTTATGCTGTTTTCACTTCACCGATGGAAACCAGGAGAAGGCTGCAGGTGCCTCAAGTGTGTCCTTAGCTTGGCTGGGGAGCACGAAGGCGACTGCTGCCGCCTGGACCACAGAATCACAGTATCACAGGGTATCATAGGGTCTCACAGGGTATCACAGGGTGTCACAGGTATCTCCATTACTTTCATGGAATGGCTGAGTGCTTCAGCAAGCACTTGAGAAATTGTATTTCGTGCTGGGTGAGGGATCTCACTTCCACACCACTGCAACATGGGAACAGCTGTCAGGAAAATATCTGCTTTGTGGGACATTATCAGGTAACTGTTGGGTCTATCATCTGCTAGCTTACAGCACTTAAGGCTGGGAACTGGGGCTGGGTTGGTAGCAGCTGCCTGGGATCTGCAGTCCTTGCTGCTGCTCCTGTCCAGCACATAGGGAGGGCTGTGGGAGCTAACACAGCAGCTTGGAGGGGCCAGGTGCCCTCCTCATCCTCGTGGGCAGCTCGGTTCCCACTGCCCTATTTATTGCTTGTGGGGTTTGTGTGTACTTAGCCATGTATTGATCAGCCGACTTAAGAAAGCCAAAGCTCAGAACTGTGCTGTGCAGCAGTGTGGTTTCTCACCGGGTGGCTGAGCTGCGGCTCTCCCATCCCACGCCATCCCTTGCTGTGTCTCTCCCCGCAGTGCCCCGACTCTGCGTGCAAGCAGGACCTGCTGGCCTACCTGCAGCGCATCGCCCTGTACTGCCACCAGCTCAACATCTGCAGCAAAGTGAAGGCCGAAGTGCAGAACCTCGGAGGGGAGCTCGTCGTGTCCGGGGTACGTAGGGGTGCGGCTCCGCGTGGTTCTTTCCCCAGCGGTAACAACTGCTCATTAATGTTTGAAAGGAGAAAGAATACAGAAAGAGAGAGGAACGCTTCACTTCTCCACACTCAGCAGTGTTTGGAGACAGGTTCACTCTACCTCTGTGCAATCTGCCATTGTTCCAGGCCGTACTACTTCCAGAAAGGTTAAATCACTTCAGTCAGCACAGCTGAACCCACCCGTGCATCTGCAGAGCCCTGGAGCACACGGGGTCCTGTAACGCTCCCGGAGCCGTTAACATTTCCGAGCAGCCGTGCCCTGAGCAGCGTGGGGATTTCAGCAGCTCTGAATGCTGCCCTGGGCCGCCCTGCTGCCATTGCGTAGCACACAGTTCTTTCACTGCACCTCCTGAAACGCTTCCTCCTCAGAGGGTGCTGAGGTGGCTCTGCTGGGGGAGGGAGAGCAGAACGCGCTGTGTCCTGGTGTGTCCTCTTCTTGCCCTGCTTGGTTGTGTGTAACCTGCAGTGCTTTTGCCCATCCACCTCCTGGGGTGGGGATGGAGTGGGATGGAATGGGATGGGATGGGGATGGGGATGGAACAGGATGGGATGAGATGAGATGAGATGAGACAGGACGGGATGGATGTTTGGTGCCGCGCAGCTCTGCTGCATGATGCTCTCTGGGAGGCTGAAGGCATTGTGCTGTCAGAGGAGTGGATGTGTCATTACACAGTAATGTGTACTCCAGGGTTTTACTGCCATTATTCAGCTTCTTTAGAATTTACATACCCTCCTGCCATAAATTAGTTATGTGAGCAGGCATCTGCCGTCTAAACTGCCGCTTTATCTGCTCCCCTCCAATCTGCCCATGGGGCCGAGTGCTGCCGGGGCGGCGTTCGGCTCTGTTGGGTTACAGGAGAGGGCCCCGTGTCAGCAAGGGAATTCCATCAGTGCCGGCGTCCTCCCCATCCCGAGGCAGCAAATGTTTTGTGAAGGCAGAGCTACAGCCGGGGCAGTTGGCACTGCACCCTGAGCCATCTGAGGGCTCGTTTGGGAAAGCACCTCCTCGCTTTCGGTGCATTGCATGGGATTCCTCCCGCTGTGAAGAGCCGTGGAAATAGCGGCAGGCAGTGACGCGATGGCTGGGGCAGGGGGAGGGCACTGCTTTGCTGTAGGGCGCAGCTCAGACTGCCACCACGGTACGCGGGGCACAGTCCTCCAAGTCCTGCTCACGCTGTTTGCTGCTGGGCATTTTTTGCTTGGATTTTCCTCCTAGATGTACACATGCTGGCATTTAAATGCGGAGAGGCAGCTGAGTTCTCATCCCGCCAAGGATCGTTGGTGTTTGTGAGCAGGAGGTCGTGGTCCTGTGTGTGGCGGATGGGATGGAGCAGCCATGCACAAACCCAGGGTGCAGTCAGCCCCACTTTGCCCGCACACACCTCGGCCCTCATCTCCCCCAGTGTGGCTCTTCATCTGCCACACACTGAAGCTTTCAAACCCACATCTTTCTGTTCTCATTTTAAAGCTCCTGTCAATAGGAACCTCGCAAAGGGCTCCAGGCCTGGCTGATGATAACATTACGTTCCTCCCTTTGTAATATAACTTCATATTCTCGGGTGATTTAAATGTGTATTATCAGTGATTAAGATATTACCGTGATTTGATTAATTTCATTAGAGAATAAGCTGCTTTTAAAGCTTAGTCACAAAAGCAAACAGCGGAACACAAATCTCTTCAATTGCCATCAGCATGGAGAGGGCGCAGGCGGTGCTCTTTGGTCTGCGCACAGTGTCAGCGGAGGAGCGCTGCCGTGAGGTTGGGAACACAGATGTCAAAGGAAGGCCATACAGAGCAGTTGTAGCGCGGTCACAAAGCAGAGCCCGGGAGCACTGTCGTGGAGCTGCTGGGCACTGCCAGCACATGTAACTCTGCCATTCCCCCGGCAGGTGGACAGCGCCATGTCGCTCATCCAGGCGGCCAAGAACCTGATGAACGCGGTGGTGCAGACGGTGAAGGCCTCCTACGTGGCGTCCACCAAGTACCAGAAGTCGCAGGGCATGGCCTCGCTCAACCTGCCCGCCGTGTCCTGGAAGATGAAGGCTCCGGAGAAGAAGCCCCTGGTCAAGAGGGAGAAGCAGGACGAGACCCAGACCAAAATCAAGCGGGCGTCCCAGAAGAAGCACGTCAACCCGGTGCAGGCGCTCAGCGAGTTCAAGGCGATGGAGAGCATTTAGGGGTCTCTGTGTGCGTTGGTTTTTCCTTTAGGCCACTACTGCTACTTCCAGAACTCTACTTTTAATGTTCTAAGGATTCTCCAAAGTTTACTACTCCTCAAAATGTATTTACTTAATATAATTTTGATAACTTTGTTTAGATCATGTGGGGGAATACTCAAATTACAAATCCTATCAGTATAGCTCCAGCCTGCGAGAGTGTGTTAATTTAGATTGCTTTTAGATTCCAGGGGTGTATTTCTAGCTGGAAATTATTCTGTATAATCTCGCTTTAAATGAAATCTTCTGTAACCAAAGAGGTTTCCCAGTAACACTAACAGTTACCGCTGATAGCTGAATCGTTCTGCTCGGAGACTGCCGTTCTGCGTTGTGATCAAGAGGGAAAAGTTTGGTCTGAAAAGAAAGAGTTTTACAGAGGGATTCTTGTAGGTATCAGTGTATTCGTGCCGGGAGCGGAGAGCCAGCGAGCTCCGTGTGCTGGAAGGAGCGTGCAGGCACAGCGAGCGCTGCCGCACGGCACACAGCCGGGCAGGGCAGGGCCGCGTTGCTGCGGGCAGAGCTCCGTGTGCTCCCTGCGCTGTGCTTCCCGTCCCACCGTGCCCTCGTGTCTGCTGGGGACGGCCGCTGGCACACATTGCAGGGGCGGCTGATGGCTTCTGTGTGATGTGACGTGAGAATGCTGTGCGCGGTTACCGATGGCTGATGCTTGTTGCTGCAGGACACAATAAAGTCGCTTTTCCCACCCGTGCGTTGTGCTGTGCGTGTCAGTGTGTTTTACTCCTACCAACGAGGTCCCGCATTCCCCGAGAAGGCTGTGAGCGGTTCGGGGGCCTCTGTACGCAGTGTTTTAACTGTAACCGAATTGGAGAGCCGCTCATTGGCAGCGGTTACGTTATAATTCAGTTTGCCTCAGTCACAGTTTACTGTATCAAGCTCATTGCTGTCGGGTTACCCAACCGCTGATCAGAATCAGAGTTACTGCGGTAACGCTGCCCGTTTTGCTCCCAAGCACCGCAGCCCCCGAGGACGGGTGACGATGTGCTGCGCTGTGTCACTGCTGTCCGGGGCTCTGCCACCCAATGGGGCCACTCCATTACAGGCACAGCTCCGCTGCCCCGTGGGCACCCGGGGGTTAACGCTGTGCGTCTGTCCCACGTGTGGTTACTGTCTGCTTTCACACAACGTGACTTTTCTTCCTCCTGGTATTGATGTCATTGCCTGAAAGGTTCTGTTCCCTGTGCTGTTCGGTGGCTGTCATCCAAACACCGCTCCTCCAGAACTCCACAGCTCAGCTTTACATCTGTATATCGCGACAAACGCACTGAGATCCATCCATGAGAACTCACTGTGCTGCGAACTGTAGGAGCATCCCCAGCCCTCAGGAGCCACCGCCGCCCCCAGCGCTCCGGGCCCCGGGTGGGCTGCGTTCAGCACAGGAGCGGCACCGTAACTTTATTAGAGCCAATTGAAAAGAATTACAGTAATTACTGCTTGATGTAATTAAGCTCTGGGGAAGGACTCGTGCAGTTTGTCTCATCCACGGTGCCGGAGGGAAGGCTCTTCCTGTGGCAGCAGCGTGTGAGCACAGCCCAGAGCTATGAAGCGCACATGGCCGTGGGGATGTTCTGTTGTGCGTGTGCCCACCAGCAGCTCCCATTTGTCAGTGCTCACAGGTACCAGTGGGACTCCTCCCAGCCCCACCATGGGATGAGTGCTGCCCGGGGCGTGGGGTGGTGGGAAAAGCCGTGAGCCCGGGCTGGGGCTCAGCCTGAGCCTGTGTGCAGAGCCCAGGTACTGATGCGTCCCTGAGCATCAGAACGCTCCGTGGTTGGCAGTTCCAGGAACGTTTCCCATTACTTTTTTTTTGCTTCCCTTTAGGGCGGTGTTCCCCCGCTGTGTTCCTCTGGCATTGCAGGGAAATGCCGTCTGCTGTACTTCTCCGTGAGCCGCTCTCCCCACGGCTCTGAGCAGTGCACAGCCGTGCAGCCGTGCAGCTGGGCCGCATGCGAGCACTGGGATGCAACAGAGCGGGGGGGAAAGCAGGAAAGCAAAGCCCGGCAGAACTGCATTCCGTGCCAGTGCTGCCGTACAACGAGACCCTGCTGAGGGCAGGGACAGCACCGGTGACTGCTGTGGGGTTCCATGGGCACCGCTGTCCTTGCTGCCGCCCTGAGGTGGCCCCAACCCCACAGCACTGGAAGGGCACTGTACGCAGAACACAGAGCCACACGCGGCTGCATACACCCCTGCACTTTGGGGACCACGAGGGCCATGGGGCCGGGACACCTCAGCCCAATTTAGCACTGCATGGGGCCCAGCTCTGCCCCGGGACTGAGGTCTGCCCTCCCCCCCCCCCCCAGCAGCAGCCACTGCCATCAGATGGTATTTATTTTTAACCCTGCAGCAACCGCAGCCCCGAGCAGGCTGCTGGAACAGCGCTGGGGAACGAAAGCAGAAATCATTTGTAATGCCAGGAAGGCAGCTCAAATCGAAACCCAAAGAGAATGAGAAAAGAATCAATACCTGCAATTAGCGCCGCTACGCAGCGCTGACAGCCCAACAGAAACCGCAGCAGCTCCCGGCTGCAGGAGCTCTGCTGTGGGCTCAGGGGCACTGCCACGGGGCTGCACACAAAAGCAGCGGCCGTCCCTTATTTGTTTTAATTTATTTTAAGGCAATTGTGTTGGTAACATCGGCGCCTCCAGCCCTGGGTCACACTGCAGCGGGAGCGGCGCTGATTGGAATACCTGCGGCTGCCAGAGAGCAATCCTGGGATGGAGCACAGAAACCAGAAGTGGTTCCAGCCCACGCTGGGAAGCAGCTCCCCGCTGCAACGTGCCTGCAGCAGGAGGCACACGGCGCAGGGCCGGGGCAGCACGTGGGCAGCATTTGGGAGTTTGCGTCTTCCTCATCCGAGGCCTCGGGCCCTACGGACCACTGTCTGCAGCCCAGCTCCAAGGGCAAGAGGAACGCAGGCAGACGGCGAATGGTTCTGCACAGGGCAGGGCACGCTTCACCACCACACTCTCTCCCATGATGGAAGGAATGGACCCAGGGCCAAACCGCATCGGGGCCGCAGAGGGCATCGGCATCCGGTCCTCATCTGGAGGACAGCAGCAGTGTGAGCTGGAACTGCCCCTGTCCCTCCAGGGCACAGACCTCTGCTTTCCAGAGGTGCTTAATGGGACGGACGCGTGCCCCAGCGCTTCTGTTCAATAACGAAGCCGTTGGTACACTGCCACGGGAGGGGCTCCCTTAGCTCGGCCGTTTATTTGGAAGTGCACTCACTTACACAGCACAGCGCCCACCACACATACACCGTCACCCCGCCCCGTCCGAGCTCAGCCCAGCTCCCGCAGGACGCTGTTCACAGAGCCCAGCAGCTCCTGGAAGTACCCGTCCCCATCGCCGTCCCTGCGCTCGGCGGCCGCCAGCTCCTCGTACTCACTGCGCAGCAGCCCCAGCGTGGCACCGAGCGCCGCGTCCCCGCGGAAGCGCTCCCTGCAGAACTCCATCAGCACGGCCACCGCCTTCAATACCTTCTCGCGCGCGTCGTGCTCCGGCAGGGCCAGCAGCCCGGGCACTGCCACACACCAGTCCTGTTCCAGCACCGCCGGCACCAGCTGCACCCGCCGGTACTGCTGCACCTTCTCCTCCAATTGGTCGCCGTGCTGAGGGTCCTCCAGCAGCATCTGTGGGAGGGCGGGGGGCAGCTCGTGAGCCGTGGCAGGGAGCTGCTGCCCGCAGGTGACACATGGCACGGTGCACGCTGCAGCTCCCGCCGTGCAAGGGGACGTGCAACGCACGCTGCTGCGCACGCAGCTCGGAGCCAGGGATCTCAGCACCGTGAGGCACAGGGAGGTGAAGGAGGATTCAGGCTCCTGTGGGGCCAAGGAGCGGAAACTCAGAGCCGGAGGAGCAGAGGGAGAGCCGTGAGAGGCATGGGACAGTCCCGTCCCCAGGGCCAGCTGGGTCCCCAAAGATGCCCCTGGCGTTCTCCCCGACCTTCCTTCTGCCATCCCCAGGGCAGCTGCTCCATCACAGCGCTCTGTGCCACTGAGCTGCTCGGCACAGGGACGAGGAGGAACGATGCCGCCACAATCCCAGTCCCCAGAAGGGCTACTGCTGAACACCCATTTGTACTTCGACCATTCAGGATTCGGGGTGAAAAAAGAGGAGGAGGCAAACGCTGTTCAGACACTGCTTTGTACTTCAGAGCACAGCTGGCCCTCACCGGGGCTGCTGTTGGTGTATGGTTTTAAAAGTGGATTTCCGCCCAGGCAACCCCAAACCTGCCGGCCCTGCTTGGCCCAGCCCTGCTCCCAGCCACGTTCCAGCGTGCTCCTGCTTTCCCTGCAGGCTTTGGAAGGAGCTGTGCCCGGTGGGCTGCAGGCAGCGACATCCACGTGTCAGCACAAACCCGACGCTCTGTAGGGCTCGTGGAGCTCCTCCAGCCAGAGCAAAGCTGGGGCAGGTGGGGCTGCACGAGGCGCAGTGTGACGTGCGGCACGCAGGCAGGCGGGAGGAGCCCACGGCCCTTCTGCTGTGTGCACAGGGACAGGGACAGGGCAGCACGTGGCAGAGCCCACGGCTGATGGCGTCCCAGACCCATCAAAATACTGTGCAGCTTCACAAAATCCCGCGGAAAACAACTGTTTTAGAACACAGCCATTCCTCCGCAGTGCCTGGAATCCGAGCGTTAAAGCGGCGATAATCTGCAGGGCAAATTGGCTATAAACAGAGCGAAAGTGGATTTAATTCCCATTCTCTGGAGTAAGAGAGACGCACCAACTAAATAACAAACGGTGGCAGGGAAAGGCGGCGTTTAAACTGACATTTGCAGCACTAATCCACGGTATTTGAAAATAAAGCTGCGGGAGCTGCGGCTCCGGCACAGGAGCCGGGAGGGACCTTATGAAGACGCCCCATCCCGCGGCCCCACGGCCCTCACCTTCTCCACGAAGAGGTCGTAGAGCAGCGTCACGGCGCGGACGCACAGGGCCGCGGTCCCCGGCTGCCTGAAGAGCCCACGCAGCACCTGGAGGCCGCCCAGCTTGAGGAACTGCTGCTGGGCGTAGGGGAAGTGCCTCAGCAGCGAGGAGAGAGCGAAGAGTGCCTGCAGGAGAGCGGTGCGTCAGTTGGGGAGCAGGGCCGTAATGCTGCGGCACAGTGCAGCACGGGCGGCCCCCACGGCTCCCATGCAGCCCGTTGGGTTGCCCAGCCACGCACAGCATCCCAAACCTCTCCAACCCCACCCACCCCGACCCTCGGGTGATGCCCACCTGAACTCCCTCCCCAACCATCACTGCGGGTGTTGGTGACCCATGGAGACCCACGGCCGACACCTGCACTGTCCCAGAGCGTCACTCCATGCAGTTCCCTCCTGCTGCCCTCAGCATGGAGCCCGGCCATGGGCTGAGATGCCCAAAGAGGACAAAGCAGAGCTGAAGGTGATCCGGACACTGGGGAACATCTTCTCTCTTTCCCCACGAGGGCAGAAGACCAGTCCAGGAGCAGTGTCACACACTGTGTGGCAGCAGCACACACGTGCTCACCTTCGGATGGGGCAAGCAGAGGCCAATGGACCCACTCCGACAACCACTCCCAGGCACAGTGCCGGTCTGATACCACCCTCGGGCAGAACTGTGGGGGCCTCACACGGATCCCGCAGTGCCAGCGCCCCTCACCACGGCGAGCCTCGTGCCCCGCTCTCTGCGGACAGATCCGAGCTGACAGCCATTGCTTCCCCAACCCCATTTGTTTCTATTTCACATCCCTCCAGTTGCCTCCGGTAAATCAGCGATGTTTCCGTCTCCTTTTTTACCATAGGCCAAAGGACTGGGGCGTGAAGAAATGCACTTCTGGCCTCACTGCCGCACAGCGCTGCGAGCATCGGTGCGGAAACCTGCAGGCTCGGGCACAACCCGTCATGGGCAGCTGGCCCCGGGGAGCTGGGGCAGTACGGGCACACGAACCGGCAGCGGAAATTCAGAGCTTTTGTCCTCCTGGAAAACGGCCTCAGCTCTGCCCTTGGAAGCCCCTACAGTGCCACCTGGAAACACTGACGGCACTGAGCCCATCCCTCTCCCCGGGGACCTGCCAGCAGGACGCATTTGTTTGCTGTAAGGAATGGGTCCACACCCACCAAGGGTTCAGGAGGTACTGGTGAGGGTCTCTGCACCACAACCACGCTTCCCGTCCCGCAGTGGGCTGCAGGTTGGCCCCGGGCACCCTGAGAAGTTTCAGCACAGCAGCTCACTGCGGGCACTGCTCCCACCCAGCAGCGAGGGCGCAGCCGAACACCTGAGGACTGCCCGGCCCCTCCAGGGCAGAGGGTTTTGCCACGGACCAGAGAGGAACACGTTTGCAGGAGCTCCTTGTTAAAACACCTGCAGCACTTCACTGTTTGCCCAATGGCAGGTACATTAAAGACGAACAAAAGAGCCGTGAGGTGCCTCACCCCACCGAATTCCCTCCTGGAGAAGGTCACCATGTTAAGCGGTGGTGCTGGATGTTCAGGAGACGACAGAAAATGTTATGGCCAACAAACAGTGGTGGCATCAGATGCCAAAGCGAGGGTAATTAGATCTCACGCTCCGGGGAGCACGGCGTGGAGGCAGCGAGGGATCCCCCGGCCCAACGGACAGCGCTGCACATTTGGCTGGGGGCTCTCAGAGCCGCTCACCATGCTGCGAAGCCTCCGCTGCCGGCCACCGCCAGAGGCAGGGCGCAGGGCGGGCTCTGGCAATTAGCTCCTTCCAAATGTCAGCTCCCGTGCTGGCTGCCCTCTGAGCTCGGTGCCTGCTGCGGGCACCCCTGCCTCTCCCCCCAGTGGAACTGCAGCATCCAGCCTGCATCCCAGCGTGGGGATGTGCACCCCTGTGTGCAGTGAGGGCGAGACTGCAGCACCAACCGGTCGGGGCTACTGGGTCGTAGCAGCATGCTGGGGGCACGGGGTCATCAGATGCTCCCAGTGCAGCACAGGTCTCACACTCACGTGAGCGCTGCACTGGCAGCAACTACAAGGTGTGGGACCCTGTAGAGAGCTGCATCCCAAACGGCTTTACCCGGAGCTGATCCCTGCCTGCTCACCTTCTTCTTGACAGCCTGCGGTTGTTCCGTAGCCACAATGACCAGCAGCTTCTGCAGCGCTCCTCCTTCGATTGCTTCTATCTGCACTTTGGGGTTGCTGCAGAAAAAAACATGAAGGCGTTTCACACATAGGGGCGACGAGGGGGCCGAGGGGATGGCAGTGCAGATGCAGACAGGAGTGCTGGGCCACCGGTGCCGCTCTGCTGTGTGCCCACGTCCTGCCCGTCTGCCCCCAGCAAGGAGCCCTCCCTCGCCTTGCCACTGCTCCATTAATCCTCCTGCTCTGCACTGCCTCTGCTCCTTAATGGCCTCTGTCCCGGCACTCGCCTCCCCCTCGCTCGCTGTTGCCGTGCTGATTTACAGCCGTACTCCCCTGCTGCTGCGTGCCCACGCTGCGGCACCAGCCCTGCCCCAGCTTCACCTGGAGGAAGGGCCCACTGTCCCCAGGATCTCTGAACCAGACTGCGCCTGGTCTGGCCACCCACACGTCTCGCAGCCGAGGACTGGAGGAGGCTGAGCGCATCCGTCTGGCTGGAAGAATGGGGCTGAAGCTGCAGGGCCGGGTGTGAACGGCTGCCCCAGCACAGACCCCACCTGCAGCACACCGTGGGGCTGGCACAGCCTGGGCACAGCGGGCTCTCTCTTTGGCAGCGCTCAGTCAGAGCACGGCCCTCTGGCAGTCCTACACTCTGATCCCAGGTCTCATGGGCTCCGAGGGAGAGCTCCGGCACTTCAGCCTCTGCTCAGCTTTGAAGCAGCGATTGCACCGCATTACACAGAGGTCAGCGTCCCTGCCACAGCAAACACCCACAGCTCTCACTGCTGCAGAGAGCTGCGGAGCAGCCAGCACCGGGAATCATACGAGGAATGAGACAGAGGCAGACAGGGTCATAAAAAAACAAAAACAAAAACAGAGGATAAATGGACTTGGGTAAGGAGTAGCCTCGAATTTAACTGGTGGCTTGCCATTAGCTCACAAGACAGCAAAACCCTCTGCTCTGTGAGCTGCCCCCAGGCACACGCAGCCCCGGTCCCAGGGCAGCTCCACCACCACTGCTCCCAGCTCCAGCAGCACCCACCAGTGAGCACATGCACAGGGGCTGCCCACAGCATCCCAGCACCGCTCCGGCCTCAGCCACATCTCCCACTTCCCCAGGGCAAAGATGGAAGAGCACGATGGCGGGACAGGTGAACATCAGCTCTTGGAGCAGTCAGGGCTGTGCAGGAGAAGTGTCTGACACAGCCGCACACGGGAGGGCCGTGTGGCACACGCACCCCCAGGCAGCCAGAGGGAAGGGAGAGCTCCCCCAGAGAGGTGGATGAATCCTGCATCGCCCTTCTGCCCAGGTGAATTTAAGGCAGACATATCCAGGGCTTGTGACTGGGCTCCTGTGGGAGTCCGGAGACACAGAGCCCAGACAGGCTGTGCTGCACACCAGCAGCAGGAGGAAGGTTTTTTCCAGCTCTGCTTCCAGCAGTGACAGCTTTGGTCTCTACCTCTGTGTGTGTACAGCTGGGCTGTGTTTGCTTCTGCTCTGAGCTCTCCTGGCGAAATGGAGATGCAGGGGTTCGGGCTCTGCCTGGCATCCCATCCACAGCACTGTCAGGCACTGAGGCTCCATCAGTGGTGAGGATGAGAACGAGAATGCTGCACTTCCAGGCTCCAAGGAGGAGCTGGCAACTCTGACACTCAGAAATACAGTTTGTGATCCTAAAACACCATCCAATCTCACATTGATGTTACTCCAGCAAGGGGGGGCAGGGTGGTTTGGAACAAGCTTGCAGGCAGGCACGTTCTGGAGCGCAGTGCATGGAAAGGAGCTCTCAGGCTGCAGAGCTCTTCGTGCCACTCAAAGAGAACTGGGATATCGAAGTTCTTTTGTCACATCTATCTAAAATAAATAATAAAAAACTCCACAGCAAGGGATGTAACGGAAAAACCGCTATGCCTTTTAATGCTTGGCTGGTCACCCGGAGCATTAGATCTAATTAAAATCTCTGAACCATGGAGTTTTTGCCAAAGAGAACCTCTGGAGGTTAGGAAGCCTTCCTGGATGCTGGGTGTGCCGCTCACTGCTCAGCGTTTCTGTTGTTCAATGTCTCCACCATCAATTGTCCGCTAACAAAAAGCTCATTTGAGGGTTTCTAAGATTCAGCACAGATCTGTACAAATTACACTGTCAAGCCCAGGGAAAAGCAGCCTGAACAAAATAAATACAATGAGACAGACTGTGGACTGCTATCATAGAAAATTCAACCTGTGCTAATCTGTCACTAGATACGGGGATGCAGCATCAGCAGCAGAACTGGCTGAAATGAAGCTGGGAGAGCGGGGCAGAGCCTGCACGCAGCCTGCAATGAGCAGCCCCGCTTCCATGGGGATGGCAGAGGTGTGGGTGCAGGTGAGACGACGCAGCCTCAGGGGTGGGTGAGGGTCAGCCCCACACAAGTGCTGCGCTCAGGCTCCAGCAGCTTCCCATCAGAAGCGAGGGACACGGCCACCAGACCCTCTCGGTGAAGATCCCTGCTGCCAGACCGTCTTTCCCAGGGCGTAGCCTCTGGTCTCTTCTCATCTCTGCCCCTTAAAGTCCCAGCCCAGACCAACTCTCCACCCTCTTGCAGTGAGCTCTGTGAGCGGGTGCCACCTGCACTGCCCCGCACACTGCTGCAGCGAGGACGCACAGTTTTGGCCACAAGACAAACAATATTTATGCTTCCCACTGCTGCCTCCTCCCCAGGCTCCTGGAGCTGTACCTCTGCCTCGCACCAATTTAATGCACCACTTTATCAGTCCAGCACATTTTTGCTCTCTGGCTGGAGGAGGGTGACCGTGCCCTTCGGCTGAGAAGGGGAAAACAAAAGCAGGCAAAGAAAGCGATAAGAAAACCTCTATCTGAGCCTGCCTGCTGCAGAAGGAAGCACTCCATTTTCTGCCAGTTTATATTTCACTACGCCGGAGTTATAACTTCCCACGAGGGGCCAGAAATTATTACAGTCGAGGCCTGTTTGCCAAAACACCACGAGCCTCCACAGCACGCAGAGAGGGGAGGAAAATTAATACAAGCGAGCACAGGCGCGCTGCGATCAGCAGTGCTGCTGCTTGGGACAGGGCAGTGAAGCTGAAACGAAGTTGGTCCAGAGCTGGGGCTGAGCAGTCCTGGGCCGGCACCAAAGGCCTCCCAGGCGCCTTCCAGCAGCCATCATCGGGTTAAGCTGTTGGCTCCAAGCAGTCTTTTTCCTCCTACTAAAGCATCCTGTGGCAGCAGCAAGGCTGTAGGATGGGGATGGCCATCCAGAGGGCCCACCAGCGAGCAGCACGGACGTGCTCCAGTGCAGCTATGGGCAGGCTGGGGGACTGCAAATCCTGCACGCTCCAGTGGAACCAGCTCCTGTTTTGCTAAAGAACGGACGCTGAGAGCGCTACCTGCTGAGGAACACCCTCACACCGTCCCCTTGCAGAGCCCCGATCCTCTGACGAACCAAAGCACACATGCCCAAATCTGAAAGAGCCTTTTTAAAGTTTTTCCAGGCTGCACATTGGAAGGGCGTGGGAAGACTGAAAAGCAGCAGCACAGCCCCGAGGCAACAGCGGCTCTGCAGTTAGACGGGAGCTTGCAATGCAGCAGCAAAATTAGATTTAAATTAAAAAAAACAGAAAAGTCAAGCGGTGTGGAGGGGCTTGGGGACTTGGAAGCACAGAGCAGGGCAGGCAGGCAAACGCCCTCATCTCTACTGCTCTGGCAAGGACACACACAGAAAATTTATTTCTTGACCTGCTTATTGCCAAAGTGATGCACACACCACATAGAGCATAAACGAGACCCTAACAGGAAGGGCTGTCTCCTTGCCCTGAGCGTCCTGCTGGTGCCAGGCACGGCCATGGGGGCGGGCAATGGAGCGGGCGCTGGGCAGTCCCCAAGCACAGGCCTTGATGGGAGCGTGGTGCGATGCATTTGAGGTACGATGGTCGCCGGGCTGGGCAGCACTTAATGGGCCTCTTGTTTCTTCAGAACCAGCGGACTGTGATACCGTGTGGGAAATCAAAGCCAAGGATCAAAGCCTGCGAAGCAGCCTAAAAAATTTAGTGCAGTCTATTTAGCTTGCGCTGGAAGCCAAGGATCAGAAGCAGGCAGGGAAGTGGCGCGGCTTCGCTCTGCTAGCAAAGGGCACGGCAGCACCCAGCGCTCTGCTCACAGGACACTGGGGCTGCTGTCCCAACGGCCCTGAGCCGCGGGTGGTGCATTCAGAGCTCTGCACTCGGCCGGGAATTTGTAGGGCAATGGAAAAGGTGATTTCTGAGAGCACTGGAAATCCAACGCAACGCAAGCAGTGTCACAGCAAAAAGGCCGACAACTTGTCCCTGGGAGGCTGCAGGGTTTGGGGCTCCTGTAGGAACCATAATGTCACAACTACTGACCAGTAGCAGATACAGAAACAAAACTGCCCACTGCAATGTCAGTGCTAAAAGGTTTGACTGGGATTCAGGACTTTGAGCCTCACCTACAGCTGTAAATCTGTGGCTCTGAATAAGAACAGAAAGGACATGCTGGGTGATCAAGTGCTTGCTGGTACTTGGGCAGCTGAATTTTAAATTACAGCTTTAAGGAAAGAAAGCATAAAAACGGTCCAAGTGAGAAGTGCTGTATGCAAAGAGCACGGTTCCCCATTGCATTCCAAGCACTGGCTGCAGCGAGAAATATTCCCATTGGAAATGCCCATGTCACAGCTGCAATGAGCTCAGCCACCAAATTGAAGCTCCACACTCGCAAGTGCCCACTAGAAGTGGGAATGGCCCGGCTGTGCAGCCCTGAAGCTCTTCCAAACACGCAGCACAGCTCTGCTCCTTGCCTGCTGCACGTGGCAGCCATTGCTTCACGTTGCATGCGGATGGCTCCGACCCCACAGCTTCTCAGGTATGCACAGGCATCTCCTTCTGAATTTTGTTTCTGAGGAGACCTGAGACACCCCAATGCAAATAATGGTGCAGCCCCCCCACCCTGCAGACCAGCCACCCGGCCCCGCCGCGGGATGCCAGCCCAGCAGGCTGCCTTACTGCAGCACAAAGCAAACGATGCTGACGCACAGAGGGGAGCGAATCTCTCACAAAAATACATATTTAGCACAGAGGCTTTCCATTGCTGCAGAGTCTCACTCTATGGATAAAGAGATGGGACATTTGAAGGCACAGTGTGAGATGTGCTGGGCAGTAAGACAGCCCTGAGCCCAGCGAGGCCACCTGCGGCGGTTCAGAGCTGTAAGGGGTAGGGACACGCACCCCGAAGCCCACCCCCAGGTCTGCGCACAGCACACCTGCCCCAGAACGCCTGCTCTCCGTGCATCGCTCCAAACCGGGCCCATGAGAAAGGCCTTCAGTGCTACGACCCAAGGAGACTCAAAAGCGCCCAGCAAAATGGAGCCCTAAGTAGTGGTGCCGATCAAAATACAGCGGAGAAGAAAGTGGGGTGAGGGGGGAAAACCTGACAAAAGGAAAACTAGGTTTCAGTCGGCAACACAATACAACAATTTCGTATGAAAGATGTGAAGCATAAAAGAGATGTTAGATGTTCAAAAGCACAGAATATAGGAGAGACATAAAAAAAAACCCTGAGAAGATGAAAATCTCCACTTCAATGCAATGCTGCCTTCTCACTTTCTACCAAGCCAGGCGCTCATCGCGGTAGCGGGGGAGCAGCAGCATCCCTGCGAGAGCAACGTGTCTCAACGTGACATAATGGATTACATAGATGCAAGCGTGGTTTTTAATGAGCAATTAGGTTATTGAGTATTTGTTGCTAAGAGGAGAAAAGAACTGCAGAGAATAAGTTGGAGCTGAGAGCGTGATTGTGGGGTTTTGATGGGCTAATGTGATACTTAAACCAAGGGAGCGTGATTCATGCCACAGAGGCAGAAATAGCACAGAAGAGTGCCTGGCAAAAGCTAGGGGAACCTTGGCTTGCTCTCTGTGTCCCAGATATCAGCCAGAAGCGCCTGGGCTCGTTAGAAGCCCTGCAGTGTCTCTGCTCAAGGCAGGATGGCCATCAAGTCCCATTTTCAAAAAGGCCACCGTGCCCAGAGCTGCCTGGGGACAGTGATGTTGGGTCGAACTGGGGAGGGCTCTTCTCTCAGGTACGCGCTGGAAATGCAGCCCTCCAACATGGGCCCTTCCAGTGGGCTGAGAAGTCAGAGCCAACGACCTCAAACTTGAGGCAGAGCTGCTTCATGTGGTGTTCCCAGGATGGAGAGCCCCATGTGTACAAGTGTTGGCCTCACAGAGGAGCCTGGAGCGGGCAGAGCCAGGCAGAGTGATGTTTTGGAACAGGAAACAATTAGGCAAGCTGCAGTGCCATAATGTAGCATAACAGATGGATAATTAGATTTATACAAAGAGCTGTAAAACCAAGTCATTAAATAAAAAGATGGCACAGTGAATCGGAAAGCCCCCAGGATGCTGCAGTCCAGGTACAGGGAGCGGGCGGTGGAGCCAGAGCCCAGCACTCGTCGGGGTCACCACAAAGTGAGGAATGGCCCAGGGCAACTGCTGCAGAGAGGAGCGATGAGAACAGAGGAACCACACCGGCAGCGAGGCAGAGCTGCAGCAAAGCAGTAAAACCCCTCTTGCTCCTCACCTCTCCGTGCAGCAGAGTAGAAAAGTGAATACCAGGTCTGGACAATAAAATCTTAGGTGCTGTAATAAAATCAGCCGCGGCAGGTTGTTCTGCTAAATGCTCACAAACAGCAAGATGACGGGCTGTATTTATATCTGCGGGTATAAAAAGAACAGCTGGAGATGTCACGCAGCAGCACAGCACGCCGGGCAGGACAGCCACACCTCAGCCCCAGGAGCTCCCCAGGACAGCCCTGCGCTGCTCTGCTCCGCAGGGTGCTGCTCACACGAGGCTGCCACCGACAGCAGCGCACACGGAGCCTCAGGTGCAAGCTCAGCTTCCAGGAGTTTAATCAAAACCCCACAAACGATTTACGATGAAAAGCTCTCAGGTTCTCGGGGGCTATCAACTTCACGCTGTCAGCACAGAGCTGGAGGTGAAGCGGCACCGCAGACGTTTGCCCAGCTTGCCTGTCCTCCTGATGGTGAGGGATGGGCTGTGCTGCCTGCTGCAGAGTGCTCTGTGATTTATGGGTGGCCTGGGGGACTCACGCCCCATCTGCAGCCATCAGAGACCTTCTCCCTTCCAGAGCTGTGCTGGACTGCCGATCCCTGCTGAGTTACTGATGCTTCAGGTAGGGACGAGCGGGCGCTTCGCGGTGCGTGGAGAAGGACAGCACAGGAACTCCCTCGGTGCTCCATCACCCACTCCGCTTTGAGGCGTAAATCAACCTTAGGGCTGTATATGCCATCGTATGAAACAATATGCAATTCTGAAAGGCTGTTATTGCACCATAGGTCAAATCTATCTCGTTGCCTAAGGATGGGTTTTGTTTCATCAGAGGCTGCACTAATAAAGAGCGAGTGTTTTTCTACGAGGGCAAAACTCATTTATTTCTATGTAATTTTAGCCATAGCCAACAAGAATTGTGTTGATTTCTTTTCAAAATCACAACACAGCAAGGAACAAGAACAATATTGCAAGATTAATGCTGTGTCCTTGAGTTCCTCCAGTTCTTTTCATCAGAGCCACTTCAAAGCCCTCCCTGATTTACGGACAGGGAAACCCGAGCGCAACTGCAAGCGGTGGCAGCAGCTCCTGTCTATGGGCCCTGTGATGAGCCGTGCCTGTGGGCAGCTCTGTGTGCTGCCAGCCTCCAAACCTCTGCTGGCCTACAGGGTGGCAAACACAGCAGCACCCAAAAGCTCCTACGTGGCTCTCTGCTGCTGCTGAAGGCCCCCGGAGCGAGTCCTTCTGCAGCAGCGCCCCAAAAGATCTGCGACATCGCACCGCACACCTTGAATTCTGCTCTAAGTTCCTCCAGCGGTCAAACAAAACCCGTTTGCACACCTCAAGTAAAACAAAACACTGCAAAACGCTGTCAGAGCACCACAAGGACAAAGCCCCGGTGTCGGCTGCCGGACTCCCAGCGCTCCACTTGTGTTCTTGAGCGGCAGCGAGCGCCCAGAGAATGCATCACGCCAATAATCCTGGGAGACGTTAGAAGGCGGCTTGAGGCTAAGACCTCTGATGGTTATTCTGTTTATCTGTTTGCTCCCTCGTTCGAGCTGGTTTTTCTTTAAGACAAGTGCTAATAGTAAGAAAAAGCATTTGCCTGCTTGGTCCCCGCTGGGACGGCCGGAGGAGCGTGCAGGCACTCTGCAGCTCTTCCACGAGACACAAAGCGAAGTGTGAGAACAGCACTTCTCTCTTCCCTTCCAGCAGTACCTCCGAGCGGCACTGTCCTATTTTAACCTTGCCATCTGCTTCTCCACTCCCTGCATTCCTCTGGTAACGGCAGAACACAAAATATGGTATCAAGTAGGTCCTTCCATCCTCCCCAGCCCATTTTGCCCCCCGAGCGTCCCAAGCGTCAGAAGGGGCTGCTCCCAAACCGAAGGCCGATCGCTTCCAAGCCTTCCTCCAACCTCCCCCACTCGCTCCAAGTGCAAGGGGAAGCGCTGGATTGCAGGAGCATCGCACCCGGTGCAGTTGTCATGTTTCCAACTTTGGCTGTTCCCGGTCCCAGAGGGTTTAACAGAGTGCTATTAGAATAATTTTAAAGTGGAAAACGAGATTTGTTTCACTGAGTCATAATTCAAAGCTGAGACTCTGCTCCATTTACAAAAGCAAATCACCAGCTCGCAAATGCCAAGCACAGAGAATTTCAGCTCCGAAAGAGAAGCCTGGGGAACACTTCCAGCAGGGAAAGCAGAGAGAGAACTAAAAGCTGCATTTGCAAATCCCTATTTTTTACTTTTTATAAACACAAAGTATGACCTGAGGAATACCAGGACTCCTGGGTAAATCTCATGGGCTGGCGCTCAGTCAGTTAACTTCCATGCATTAAGAGGGCAGGGTTAGGGTTAGGCGAGGTCCTTCCGTGCCAGGAGGGACCAGGCTCTGCGATGCCGCAGCGTCCATGGGCTCCTGAAGCCAGTTCCTGGGTGGGAAGCCCTCGAGGAAAATCTGGGAGTCACAGAAAGCACCAGTAATGCTTTCTGCCTTCTGATTCATCCCTCCTCCAACACCCACATGCTACGGCAGAGGAGGCTGGAACTGCTACATTTAGGATGACATTTAAAATCAAGGTTGTGCTGCTGATGGTCATTAAAAATCCAACAGCATTTTTCAGAAACAAGTGGGTACTCACATCGGTGTCCCTGCCAAATATCAGCACAGCAGTGATTTTTCTAGTAGCTTCAGTTCAAAGATAAAGGAAAATTGCACCCACATATAATTACTGTTATTATTGCTGTTGTTGTTTTTTAAACAGTCACTATGTACCTTTCTATTTTCCGAAGGTAAAATAAGACAGAAACGTTTCCCCCAACCTTTCTAAGTGCTGGATTCATTTCACCTAACATCAGACACCTAAAATTAAGATACCTAATTTCAACGTGCTGCCTGGGCTCCCTTGGTGGCATGTTCCAATCTGTGTCTGTACATCCCTGGAGAAGCAAACTGTATTTCCAAGGAGCCTGCCCAGGCCAGTTCAGAAAGGTGAGTCTGTCGTCAAAAGCTTTACATTTGCTGTAATGGAATCCGTGCCTATTTTTTCTAAGTTACCAAGGAATTCAGTCACTGGAAGTGAGCAGAACTGGTGACCGGCCCCATTGCAGATGGTCTCAGGCCTATCCTAAAGGGGATGATCCATCTTGGGGAGCCGTCTCTCTCCGCTAGTTGGAGATGCAGCCTGCAGTCAGCTCAGCTGGGTACTCATGTAGGAAGGTTGAAGCTAAGCAATGCGGATCCCATCTTCAGAGAAAGGCCACAAGAAATAACTAGGAATCAAGCTTCCAAGGACTTTAAATGACCAAGCCAGCTAACAGAATATGTTAATAAAGCAATGAATATGCATACATAAGAAACAAAGCCACAGCAGGTACCACAGCTGAACTGAATGCTCAGAAAGGGCTGGAGCAGGAGGCAAAGCGCTTTCAGAAGGGAACATTCTGCATAAAAGATGCAGTGGAATAAGACACTTATGCAAGAAGAGGGGAATTTCAGCAGTGTGTCCTACATCAGTGGGATGGAAAGAAGGGACACCTCAACACAGAAAGTCAATGTACCAATTAAGTTTTCATGACCTTAAAGGCAAAGACTAAAAGCCCTCCTCTGCTCCAATGAAGGAGGAAGCCAACAGGCAGACTTGGCATGGAAAAGTCTGGAAGATCTTGAGATGGAACACTGTAACAGAGAGCAGTTACAAGGGTGCCAGAGGTGTGTTCTCCAGGACAGGAGCTAAGGGCTGAATCCCTGGGGCAGAAAAAGTTCTGAGATCTGACGAGATGCGTGGATTCAGAACCAGTTTAAAGAAGAGGAGGGAAAGAGGAAGGGGGTTCCATTTATTCAACACTCCAGAACTGTGGAAGGACAGGACACATGGCACCTGTTGTGATGGTTGCTTCCCACCGTCCGATGTCACCAGGATGGGATAGGAAGGTGACGGAGGCAGGAGTTCACACATGTGCTGTGAAGGCACATTAGGAGAGAATACTTGCCAGCAACTGCCGGGGCGTAAAGCCCCAGTTGATCACAGCCTAGTAAACAAATCTGGTTTTGCATTTCCATCTGTCCTTTGTAGGTCACAGGAGGAGAGAGAAGAGCAGCTGTCCTGCAGCACGCTCAGAGCCACGGTGCATGCCCGGTCTGTCTGGCTGTAGGACTGCAGGAGGCTGCACCGACCTGCGGGAGCTGCATGTGCTTGAGGGAAACCACTTTGGGAACTGAGGGTCCTTCCCCGGTGCCTCCTGCGCAGACAGACCTCCCTGGGGCAGTGTCAGAGTCTGCTGCGCAGGGCGGGTGGAGGACGTCCTATACCAGCATCACCAGCTCAGCACGATTCAGTCACATCAATTCCAGCCCGGTTACACAGGAGAGGCTGCCCCGGCCTCAAGCTGAGCGCACAAACCCAGCGAGGTCAGGAGCCACTCGCGCTGCACTAATGGCACGAGCGCATCACCCTCCCCCAGCCATCCCCTGAAGTATGAAAGTCTGGCACAGCAGGATGGGATGTCCCACCAAGCCAACACACCGATCCAGCTGCTCCCCACTTCCACCCACTGTGCAAAAGCAAGGAAAAAAATCTCAATTTGATCTTAACTGATCGATGTGAAATTCAGCAGTGGGTCTCGGCTGCTCTTCGCCCCCAGGAGGGATCCCTTGGCAGTCAGAGAGAAGCCAATTACCACACTGGGAAATAGCACTTGGCTTTTAAGTCCATCTTTGCAGAACCACTGTTTAACTCAAATTCCTTCTTTTTTGTGTGCTTCCTCTGTAATTTCCCCGATTCCAGCACAAATCTTCCAGCGTGTTTGCCATGGGATAATCTAGGCAAGCTCCTGGCCCCCAAATGCGGCTCCGTGTCCATGTCCTTCACGTTGTACAGGGACAGTATGTGTCATGTAATGCCTGTGACAATCTGGGACCCTTATCTATGCCAAAGGACCTCCACGTTCCATGGCACAAATCTGGGGATGTACAACTAACCGGGGACATATTTCTTGTTCTTCAAATGTAGGCCACAAAGCCACTTTAGTTCTGCTTTTGCTTGTAAATCAGAGGCTTACATATGTAATTGGCCTAAACCGTAAGAGCAAACAACAGCAGTGGTAACACGGTGCCAGCAATTATTCATGCCTATAATAAATGCCTGTAAAATTCAAAGCGAGCCCTTAAAAACCTGGCTCCTGACTGCACGTATGAAAAAGACAAACAGCTCATCTGTGGGGCATGGCCAGTGGACACCTTCCTATCAGGGGAGAGGCTGAGGGGGGTAAGGATTTTTTTTTTTCCTTTAGAATTAGAATCCTTTAGAAATATGGCTCATATCTATACTTAGGTCATGGGTTCCTTGGGCTCAATTTCAGAGCTTTGGAGTGAACCCAGCAACGTGCACAGAGGACGCGTCTGCCCTCCGTATTAACAGAGATCACTGGGAAGGAGCACAGCTGATCCCCATCCCTGAGCACGCAGGAAGTGGAGTCTGCCGTCGCATGCCCATCACTGTGCTGAGCCAGCAGCCGGCCCGCAGATGAGATGCCATCGGCTGCACATGACATACAACCCCAGCCCAGCACCGCTGGCCAACAACCACGCAGTGCTGTGCTGCGAGAGCAGGCGTGCTGACCCGGTGTCACAGGCAGGTCCCTGAGTTAATGATGGCATTCCCGCTGATAAATCACCCTTTTGTGCTGAGACAAATGCACCCGCCTCACTCTGCGCTCCTCCACCAGTAGCAGGGCGCGCATTGAGGGAGTGAAGGTTGGAAGCTGCTAACAGATCGCTCCTTCTCACCCACGTATTTCTCACTCACAAGATCAGAGCAAGCCCTATAAAACACTCTGCTGGAAAGCAATATCGTTCCCTGCTGGCAAAGACCCATTGGTAACAGGAGTCTGCCCATTGGGTGGTCCCTTGCAAGCCCAGGGGACAACAGGCAGCTGAGATCCTACCAACCCTAGTGACAGAATCATATCCCGAGCTGGACGGGACCCATACAGACCATCAAGTCCAACTCCTGACTCACTTCAGCAATTAGCAGGGCTGGGAGGTGTTAAGGAGCAAGCTGGGTGCGGATGCTGTGTGAGTGCTGCAGCAGACATGCAGCAACGCCTCAGGCGTCCTCCTGGGTCACTGCTTGGTGGCACACGCCACCTATCACGCAGTCCTACAGATGTCCTTCCATGCACATCCCTCTGACCAAGGGCTGGTGGATCCAGCAGCTCTGCCGGCCTCAGGCTCCTCCAGAACCAGCAGATTGCTCCCCTCCAGCATCAACCTGCAGCCCGACAGCTCAGGGGCACGGGCCTTCACCTTGCTTTGGGTTTCTGGAGACACAAGGGCTGAGGTCCTGATGGACTTCCTTAAGCACAAATCCTGGTTCACATCTTCCTATAGCAGCTCAGTTTTTTTCCCTGCTTGAAGCAGTAGCTGAGCATGAATGGGAAGAGCCCTGCAAGGACTGCTGTCCCTCTCTCTACTATGTAAAGCTTCCCCCTTCAGACATTTTCTGTAACTACCGACTTTTAGTACCTTCTGAAGGCAACCACATTCATCATAGCTCAGAAGGGACCTTTTGGCCTAATCCTCACTAGAAAAACTGCC
>JANHGO010000045.1:2881096-2910167 GCA_024606505.1 Aquila spilogaster | reverse complement strand
AGTTTGTCATGACCAATGAGGTAAAATGAGGCACCAAACCAAGAAGAAACAAGGCGGTCGTGTCAGGCTTCGCACAGAAAAGCCCCTTCCCAAGCTTGCCCTGGCTATTGCCATCACATATATTTTTTTTTTTTAACCTACAAAGCAAAATCCTGGCAGGCCTGGCTGGGAAATGCATTTCAGAAGAAAAGAAGAAAAAAAAAAAAAAATCATTTTTAATCCCAGCAAAACAGCCTGAATCGAAATCTGAGAAGGACAAGAAAAAAAATAAATCAGTATTTATAATTAGCCCTGCTACTTAACAGCGACAACTGACACGCTGTAAACAGTAGCCAGAAATATTTTAGCATCAAGAAGGACTAATAGCCTTGAAATAGTCTGATCGATCGCCTGCAGGGCCGCGCTGGCTGCAGGGAGGTGCCTGTCTGGGTTAGCAGCGGGGGGGGGGGGGCATAAATCACACAGCCCCTCGCAAAGTCCTGCTGGTGTTTGCTGCGTGGGCACGTCACCGGCGGTGGCAAAGCCCTGTGAGGCTGCGTTGGCCCCAGCTTGGGGCTGGGGGGATGGTGGGGACCAGCTGGGGTGTGGGTTTTTTTGGTTTTTTTTTTTTCTTAATTTATTTTTCTGCACTTGTGTTGGTAACATTGCTGCTGCAGCCCCCAGGTCCCATTAAGCCGGCAGCAGGAGTAGCGGTGATTGAAATACCTGCTATTGCCAGAAAGCAATTCTGAAAGTGAATACAGGAATTATAACTAATCACCTCCTCGCCGCGCCGGGAGCAGGGCACGCTCAGCGTGCTCCACCGGCAGCCCACGCCGGCCGGTGCAGGGGCAGCCGCAGCATCGCTCTGTGCCCGAAAGCTCTGCAGCCCGGCGCTGGGACGTCCCAGCGCTCGCTCTGCCTTCGCCTCCCATCGCGCTGCTGGGCAAAGCCTGTGGAGAAAAAGCCGCTGCCACCCCTGCCAAAGCCGCCCTCGAGGAGGGGTCGGCAGGGAACCTCCTGGAAGCCGCCCAAGCCGGTGGCCTGGACCCGGCTGCCGCCGAATTTCAGCCCTGTGCCGGCGTCCCGCTGTAGGAAAACACCAGCTGCAGGGTGGGAGCGAGGCGAGCGCGTCTCCCCCCCCAAACCACCACGCTGCTTGCTCTGTTTCTGCAGACCCCAAATCCTGGTGGGGTTGACCTCTGCTGCCGGCTGCCCCGAGGACCCAGAGCATGGGGGCTTCCCCCCGCAGTGGAACAGCACCCGGTCACCCCAGCTGTGTCAGCCAAGAGAAGATAAAGGCCTGGTGTGAAAAGGCTGTGTGTCCCCCCCGCCACGGCACCAGGAGAGGACAGCATGGTGGAGCTCTTCTCTTCCTCTCCTTCCTCTCCTCTGCTCTCAAATCAGTGGCCACCACCCAGCCTTTAATGCCCATTTCTCCGCGCTGCCAAAGCCCCAGCGCTGGCCCGGGTGAGCCTGTCCTTGCCTAGGGGACAGCCCCGGCAGGGGGGCCGGGGGGGGCCACATGCCCGTCCCCAGGCATGGGGCAGCACCGTGGAGCTCGCTGGGCTCACTGCAGCGTCCCACTCAGCGTGTTTCCCACAGGGGGACTCATAAGAAACAGAATTGATTTCTTTCTTTATTAAAAAAACACTCAAATCCTCCCCAAAAAGGGTTCGGAACAAGGAGGGGGTAATTAATGAAACAGGCAAAATAATGAATAAAGTTAGTTTTTATAATCTTTGCTGATGGCAGGAGGTGGCAGTCATCTCCAGGCCAGGGGCTGGGCAGCCAGAGCCTTGAGCAAGACTTTGGTTTCTTCCTGACCTGTGGAAGGACGATGTGGGGAGAGAGAATCAGCCCGACAAGGAGAGGGCAGAACATCTTCCCCAACGGACCATCCGGCGTGAGGAGGACCTCAGAGGAGGTTCATGGGGAAAGGGGACCTGAGCCTCGAGGAGAGAGAGGAGAAGCTGCAACGGGAAGAGGTGTGTGAAGGGAGAGGCCCTGGCCCAGCTCAGCAAGGAGAACGTGCTGTACATCATGGACAAAAACCCCTTGGCTCACCAGCCTCACTCCCTGGAGATCATCTTGGAAGCCACCTCCCAAGACAAGAACAACGCAAGCAGAAAAACTCAATGGTTTGTTGTAGGGCAAAGCGTGCTTTGCTTCACCAGCTGGTTCGCCCCTGTGATGGCAGGAGCGGTTCCACGGCTTAGATAGATGTTTTGACACCCAGCCCGTGGGGACGTGGCTGGCCTCCAAGCAGAGAGGGGCTGCAGGAGAGCTGCCACGGTGGAGCTACGTGACCTACGCAGAGGGGGTGGTGGAGCTGGGCTGCTTCGAGCTGGTCACGGCCACACTGACTTGACCGAGGGATAGTCCTGCTCCGAGCGAAGGCTGGATTAGAGACCTCCAGAGAGCGCCTCCAACCAACGTTTCAAGGAAACGACGCTCCGTCCTCCCATACAAGTGCAAAATAATCCAAAGGCAAACGGTGCTGTCTGAGCGCTGAGATGCATCATACAGAAGCAAATAAAAGATCACAGACACCGCAGGTCATCGCTAGGCAAGAACAAAGGCAGATCAGAGCTGTGGGAACAAACACTTCCCTTTGTGCAGCAGAGCTGCCTAACAAGGACAGTCCCACATCCCTCAGTCCTGCCCACCCCAGATGAGCCTGCGGACACACTGAGAACACTCATAAGGTACCACAGTTGGAGGCAACGTAAGCTGAGAGTCTACCTCATTCCCTCTAAAGTATATACCTCTATTTTTCCCGCAGTACCCCATGCAAAAAAAGCCATGCCCCCAAACACGTATGTTTTAATAATGAAGCTGTTGGCACATTTGCCCAGTGGTGGGATCTCATTTAGTCCAGCAGTTTATTCAAAAGTGCATTTACACTGGTGCCATCAAAACTCACACTGTTGCCCTGAATTATCTGGAATTGAACTGAATCTACAGCTATTTTCATCTTAATTCCTGAATGATGGTATTTACAGAGCCAAGGAGTTCCTTGAAATAGCCCTCTTTGTCACCTTCCCTCTGCTCCTCTGCCGCCAGCTCCTCGTACTCGCTGCGCAGGAGGCCGAGGGTGGTGCTGAGGGCCTGGTCCCCCCGGTAGCGCTCCTTGCAGAAGGCCATCAGCACGCTGACCATCTTAAGGACCTTCTCCCGAGTGTCGTGCTCCGGCATGGCCAGCAGGTTGGAAACGACCACGCACCAGTCCTGCTCCACCACCGCCGGGACCAGCTTGACTTGCCGGTACTGCTGGATTTTCTCTTCCATTTGATCTCCGTGCTGTGAGTCCTCAAGTAGCATCTGTGGGAAGTGGTGGAACACGGATTAATATCCCTGTCAGAAAGCAACTGCTCCCAGGAGGTGACACATCATGGGAGGGGAGGACGCACACCCCCTAACACCTGCCTTGGAAAATGACTTGCAACAGAAAACCAAGACGCGGTTGTGTCCTGGTTCCCTGTTGCCCATGCATGAAGTTGGTTACCCACCCTGGAAAACTCTCGGTGACCAGGGTTTTCAGTACCACATGGCCCTGAAAGGGGACTCAAGGGGAAAGAAGTTCAGCAGAAGACCTGTAAAGACTCTGGGTCTGCTGCTTTGGGCTGCTGCACAGGCTCCTTCAGCGCCTAACAAACCACCGCCTGGCTGCATGCCGCTCTTGCGAAAAAGATGGAGATCTCGGTCTCCTTCAGCCACAGCCAGACCTTCCCCTCCCAGCCTGGTCCAGAAAACCCCAAATACTGAAATTCTGCAGGGACGGTGCTGAGAGCAGAAAGGTGCCCGCAGGGACCGGGGCAGGCAGGGCTGCCGGCTCCCTTCCCAGCGACAGACCTGCCCCGAGCAGCGCCGGGGCCGGGAGGAGGAAGGAAAACCTCCCACCGCCACCCTGACGCCCTTTGGGGCTTGGGTGGTGGAGTGGCTATCGATAGCGTGAAATTCCCCAAACAGGCTCCACTCCCCCAGTGGATCCTGCCAGCTTGGTTGGTGGCCCCTGTGATAATTATTCTGTCTGTGCTTCACTAATTAGTTCTGCTTAACACAGAGCTGCTCGCCCCGGACTGCTGAAGGCAGGTGAGGGCTTCTGCGAGGCTGGTGAGCAGAAATCCTGTCCCCGGGGGCTGCTTGGGTCCCCGAGGGCACCCATAACATTTTCTCTGACCTCTTCATCAGCTTGGCAATAGACTCCTGCCGTCCCCTGGGCGGCTGCTGCAGGGAGCTTGGTTGTACTGATTTACAGGACACAGTGTGGACAAGGAGCGACGACACCGAGGAGACGTCCCCACTCCCAGTCCCCCGAGAGGGCTGCCTGCTAAATCCCCGCTGGCCAGGCAGGATTTGGGGTGAAAAGGAAAGAAGGCAGCAGAAAAAGCCGTTCAGAGCCCCGGCAATTTGTGCTTCAGCGCAGAGAGATGCCGATGGCAGTTTACGATTTTCAAACCAATCTATCTGACTGTCGCCCAGCCCACCCCAAATCTGCGACCACCGCTCAGACAGCCCTCCTCCCCACCAGACACTGAGGGCTCTCCCGTCTCCTCCATGAAGCAGCTGGAATTGATAGATGGCATTCCCAGTCCGAAAGGCAGCAAAAAATCATTGTTTTAACATAAACCTGAGAATTTGCCGAGCCTGCAGACTGCCCCCAGCCACAGCGGAGCTGGGAACAGATGGGGCTGCTGGAGGGGCGGCCGTAAAACGTGCAGCAGGAGTGAACAGGAACGGTTCAGGTAAAATGCCCACGTACGCTCCCTTTCCATGCGAGCAGACAGACAGGATTGCTGCATGTTAAAGCCAGCACCTGATAAGATTTCAGACCTGCTAAAATAATTTGCACCTTTACAAAGTCTGCTGGAAAACAACTGTTTTAAAACACAGACATTGCTCTGCAGTGCCTGAAACCCAAGTATTACAGCAGTAATAATCTGCAGGGCAAATTGGCTATAAACTGAGTGAAAGTGGATTTAATTTCCATTCTCTGGAGTAAGAGAAACGCACAGACTAAACAACGAGCGATGGCAAGGAAAGACGGGTTTTAAACTGACATTTACAGCAGTAATCCAAGGTATTTGAAAATAAAACACTTAACGTTGTGGGCTTGGCTCCAGCGAGGGATGTGCAGGCAGGCAAGGGCCTCTCCGGCAGGCAGGGGCACAGCAGCGGCACTGGTCCCCGGGCACTTGGCTGGCAGCCGGCGGCTGGATGCCGCAGCCAAGCTCACTGCAGTCCGGTGCCTGTTTTCCCTAGTCAGGTCCTTGCCATTTTGTTATTTAAACACCCTCGGGTGGAAACGGCGATGGCGGTTTAATGAAAAAAATAAAGATTTAAGCGCGCTCTGGGCTCTCCCGGGCGCTCGTCCCCCACAGCAGTGGCCCGTGGGCTGGAGGGAACTCATCCCAACAGCACGGAGATGCTGGATCGGCCCCTCCTCACCCTCGTCCCGTGAGGATGCTCAACGGCCCCTTTGGCTCGGTGAGGGGGTGAAGGTGGGGAGTGCCTGGCCGGGTCCCGTCCCCTCCCTCCTGGCTCCTCACCTTCTCCACGATGAGGTCGTAGAGGAGCGTCACCACACGGACGTGGAGGGTCTCCATCCCCTTCTGCCTGAAGAGGCTCCTGAGGACCTGGAGGCCGCCCAGCTTGAGGAACTGCTGCTGGGCGTAGGGGAAGTATCTCAGCATGGAGGACAGCGCGAAGAGAGCCTGGTGGGGAGAGAGGTCCGTCAGCACGGTGGCCACAGTCGCTGCATTTGGCGCGGTCTCTCTTCATGGCATCCCACAGGGACAGGAGAAACGCGCTCCAAACCATTTGTGCAGAGCTCCCTGGCAGATGCATTCAAACCTCTCCTTGCTGAGAAGCATCTCCGAGACCCCCCTTTTCTCCTCATCCCAACCCTCCCCGGTGCTGTGAGGCTGCCTGAACTTGGGTGACTTCCACCCAGACTCCAACTCAGACTGTCATCGCATTCGCTAGAACGATAACCCAGAGGGACCTGTGACCAGCACCTGAACAGACCCAATGCCATCGCTTCTCCTCACAGTTTGCCCCCACCGGTCCTCGGCACAGAGCCCGGCTACGGGCTAAGGACAGGGAGAAGGGGGGTCCAGCACTGCTCAGTGGAGCCTGATCCCCTCGAGATGATTTGGACACCTCTCCCTCACACCCATGTGGATGGAGGACAAGATCATGATGTTTCTGAGGACACAGTCCCAAAACAGGGTCTGTCACGGTGCAGCATCACGCACCGCCAGTGAGACACCAGCACGCCCGCACTTGCCTTGAGCGGCATGGGGTTAACACCGAGGAGGCAATTAGGGGCCAACCGGCTGAATCTTACACTCCTCTGGTTTTGACAACCGCGGTTTGCAGAGGGGACGGGCTGACGCTGCCCGGGGCAGGGCTGCTGCCTGAGCGGGGATGGGGGTGCTCATCTAGGTGCCTGCCAGCGATTAGAGCCGGCTCCTCTGCGCACCGAGGTGGACCGTGCATCCCCGCTCTCCTCGGACAGATCCGAGCTGACAGCCATGTCTTCCCCGGTCCCACTTGTTTCTATTTTCCATCTTCCGAGTTGCCACTGGTGAATTGGAGGATGTTTCCGTCTCCTTTTTTAACCATAGGCCAAAGGACAGGGGAGGGAAGAAATGCACTTTTGGCCTCGGTGCTGCACACCGCAGTGAGCGCCGGGGCAGAAAACCCACCGGAGCGGGAGCTGTGGGCTGCTGCTCGGTGTGGGAAGGGGCCGGGGCACCGACCTGTCCTTGGGATCCTGGCCTGGAGATGGGAGACCGTACACAGCATAGGAACTGGAAATTAAAAACCTCTGCCCTCCTGGAAAAGGGGGTTCAACCCTCAGAGGCTCTCGTAAGGTCACACGTGAATGTGGACGATACTGAGCTCATCCCTTTCACTCTTCTGCAGGTGCTGCCAGCGGGACGCGTTCAGGCTCACTGGAAAGAATCGCCCTGTACCCAACCACCCAGGGGTTGAAATGATGCTGGTCAGGGCCTCTGCATGCCCAGCCATCCCTCCCCACCCCAAAACAAGCTCCGGCTTGAGTCATGGGCACTCCAGGGAGGAGTTTCTGAGCATGGAGCATCCTGTGGTGCACTTCTCTGGCTGGGACCTCCTTACACATGTGGCCAAAAGCAAAGGGGTTCCCCAAACTCTCCCGTGCCTTTCACTAGTGGGAGGACCCTTACCATGGACTAAAGGGGAATGTGTTTGTAGGAGCTTGTTAAAACACTGGCAGTGCACCACTGTTTGCATAACAGCAGGTGCATTAAAGATGAATGAAGGAGCTGGTGGCTCCCTTTCCCCACCGAACCCCCTCTCACAGGAGGTCACTGTGTTAAACGATGGGGCTGGGTTTTCAGGAGCAGCCAGATAATTTTATGGCCCGTAAACAGAGGGAGCATCACACGCTAAAGCAAGGGTAATGAGATCTCATGCTCCAGGGATTACAGCGAGGAGGGAGGGAGGGAGGCACTGAGGAAGCCCCCACCCCGACAGACAGCACTGCACATTTGGCTGGGGGCTCTCAGCGCTGCTCGGCTTGCTCCAAAGCCACCGCCAAAGGCAGGACACGGGGCTGGCTCCAGCAATTAGCTCCTTCCAAATGTCAGCTCCCATGTTTGTTAGACTCTGATGGTTATGCCTGCCACGGGGACCCTCGCCTTTCCTCCCAGAGGAGCCGCAGCACTGAGCCCTGTCCCCCACGGGGCTGGCAGAGCTGCTGTTTGTGCCGCTGCTGGCAGCGGGGGCGAGACCAACAGCACTGGGAGGCCAGCACGCACCGGCCAGCCGGGGCTGCTGGGGGTGGTCCGGCACCCAGGGCCAGCCACTCTCCTGCACCCATGGGGAGCAAAGCCCACCCAGCATGGGGACCAGCGCAGGGTCCCACACTCTCACGATGGCAGCGATGTCCCGAGGAGCACTTGCATTGAGTTCAGCACAAAAGCAGCTTTACCCAGAGGTGCATCCCCACTTGCTCACCTTCTTCTTGACAGCCAGGGGTTGTTCCGTAGCCAGAATAACCAGGAGCTTCTGCAGCGCACCCCCTTCGATTGCTTCTATCTGGACTTTGGGGTTGCTACAGGGAAAAAAGCAAAAGGCAGGTCACCAACAGAGTGGGGTATGGCAGGGTGGGACAGACTCTGGGTCTGTCTGGGGCAGCACCCCGCAGTGGACATGAACGAGCGTCAATCCAGCCCGACCCCAGAGCAAACCCCTCCAGCTGCCACCGACCACAGTTTGCGGTTATGGAGAAGGTGTGGAGCCATGCAGGCCATCTCAAACACAGCATGTGACTGATGCAACCTGAAGCGATGGCAACGGGGCTGGGGAAGGGCCCACTGGGCTGTCCATATCACCCCACCACATGGCCATGTCCTACCTGTCTTCCCCTGGCAAGGAGCCTTCCCCTGGGTTTCCCTTGCAGCTATTAATCCTCTCGCTTTGCATCACATTTATTCCTTAACAGCCTTTTATTTCGGCTCTCACTTTCCCCCTCTCTCCCACTCCTCTCTTGCTGTTAACATGCTGATTTATTTAAACGCTTCTGTGCTGCAGGACCGGCCCTCCAGCTCACCTGGAGGAAGGTCCTGCTTGTTCCCAGCACCTCTGAATCACAAATTATGCCTCGTCTCACCACCCACACACCTCTTGCTTGAAGTGCTTTTCTCCAAGGGCTATATAAATGGCTAAATGCATCCTTCTGTCTGCAAGAACCAGGCTAAAATTTCAGGTCTGGATGTGAAGAGCTGGCCCAGGTGCAGGCAGACGAAGACAAACCTTGCCTGCTGTCTGTGCTGCCCCTGGGTACTGGCTGCCCATGCAGGGGCATCTCAGCCATGCAGACACTTTGCAAATTCACTTCCAGTACATCTTTGAAGGTGGCAGAGAGGTTAGATGCTACAGGCCCCTTCTTTGGCAGGGCTTTCACAGTCAGAGCATAACGTACTGCCTGTCTACATCCCTGATCCCAGGTCTCGTGCTCCGAGGAAGAGCTCCAGCACCTCAGCCTTTGCTCGACTTTGAAGCAGCAGTTGCACTGAGGCCAGACAAAGGTCACGCATCCCTGCCACAGCAAAACACACAGCTCTTACTGCAACCAGAAAGCTGCTGGAGCAGCCAGTGCCAAGCATCATCCAAGAAATAAGAGAGACAGAGGCAGACAGGGTCATAAAAAAAACAAAAACAGAAGACAAATGGATTTGGGCAGGGAGCAGCTTTGAATTAAACCCATGGCTCCCAGAAATACAGCAAAACACTAAGCTCATCTATGTCAACCAAGGTGCCGGGCAATGTCTCCAACCCTCCCTGCTCCATCCAGGCTTTGCTTCTCGCACCATTAGGAGTCATCCACAGCTCGGAGGTGGCAGATCTGGTGTGCAGGTTCCTGACTGCAATTACCAGGCTGACCTCAAGGCAGGAAAAAGGGGGTTCTTGAAAGCCACCTTTGATTTCTCCTTCGTCACCCGCTTGCTACGGCAGGCACCCTGCCGAGGAGGGGGACATCTGCGACCTGCCCAGAGAGGGCAGGAAGGAGAAAGAACAAACCCAGGAGCTTCAGGATCCTCCTGCAGAAGAGATTTTCACAGCACGGTCCACAGGTGCACCCGAAGACCCCCGCGTGCTGGCACTGCAGTAGCCCCAGCATCCCTGGGTGCAAACCAGCTTCTGGTAGTGCCTGGGTCCAGGTAGGACCTGATGCATGTACCAAGACGTGTTTATCCCCCATCCTCACCATGTCAACAGGTGCAGCAGAGTCTCCTCCTGCAGCAACAGGATGTTATTTTCCCCCTCAGTATGGTGGGAAATGACCCACCTGGCCAACCCCCTCTTCCTGCAGAGCAGCAATGGCATCTCTGGTGGCCTGGCCTGGGCTTTGATTTTGGAGAGTCAGGAGTCAATGCAGGCAAACAGCATCAGCCCCAAAACCATCAGCTGCCCCCAAGCAGCCCCTGGACCCAAGGTGATTTTCCTCCAGATGACAACCACTGCTCTCATCTCCAGCCACACCTGCACTCACACGGACAGCCATGGCCCCTCCAGCACAGCGACAGCCCAGGGACGGTGCTGCAGCCCCGCAGCATCACAGCACCCCATCCAGCCTCAACAACTTCTCCCAGGGCAAAGATGGGAAGAGTACAACGGTGGAATGGAGGACAAACAGCTCCCAGAGCACTCGGGAGTTGGCTGAAGACCCGTCTAACATACCCCAGCAGGCGGAAAGGTGCTAAGTGTGACCCTCGCCTCAAAAGAGCCAGAGATAAGGAACATCTACCCTACAGAAGTACACAAATCCTGCACCTCCTTTCGGTCCAGATGGATGTATAAGCCAGACATATCCAGGGTTTGTGATAAGACTCCTTCGGGAGTCCAGAGACGCAACACCCAGAAGGCAGCAAGGAAACGCAGCAGTGAGAAGCAATACATGTCCCAAGGTCGCTGAAGGTGCCCTTGGCAGTGAGCTGGGCACAGCTGGTGCTTGAGCTGGGATGGCTGAGCACAGGCGTGCTCACCACAACAGCATGAAACCTTCTCCTGCAGAGGCTAGGCAACACAAGCAGAGCCACTGGGGCCGTGATGACAGCCCTGAGCATCTCCAAAACCCACCCAGCCGCTACAAGAGATGCACAGACATAGCCCTCCTGCTGTGACAAGCTCTGCTGCAAACCAGGTAGGAGGGGGAAAAGGAGTTTTCTTTCCAGCTTTGTTTTTCCAGCGATGACAGCTTTGGTCTCTGCCTTTGTCTGTGTATGGTTGGGTTGTGCTTGTTTCTGCTTTGAGCTTTTCTAGGGGAAGTCATGGCGCAGAGGTTTGGCTTTGCCTGGCACATCATCAGCCACGCTGTCAGGCACATTTTCAATGCTGGGGCTCTGTGACCGGTGTGAATGAGAGGGGGAGAAACCCCAGCTGCATTTCCAGATCCCAAGAAGGAGCTGGCAACTCTGACACTCAGAAAATACAACTTTTGATCCGAAAACCTGACCAAATTTCACATGCAACTCACTCTGGGCAAGGGAGACCAGAGTAAGTACAGAGCGAGCTTGCAGGCAGGCACTTTTCTGAGTATAACTGCACTGAAAGGATAATCTCCTGTGCCAGAAACCTCTTAGTGCCATTCAAGGAAAACGTTAAGTTTGGGATATCCAAGTTCTTTTGTCACATCTATCTAAAATAAATAATAAAACTCTACAGCAAGGGAGGCAACTGAAAAATTGGTATGCCTTTTAATGCTTGGTTGGTCACCTGGAGGATTAGATCTAATTAAAATCTCTGAACCATGGAGCTTTTGCCAAGGAGCACCTCTAGAGGTTAGAAAGCCTTCCTGGATGGTAGGCGTGTTGCTCACTTCTCAATGTTTCTGTTGTTTAATGTCTCTACTATCAATAGTTCAGGCTTCACGCTAACAAACAAGCTCATTTGAAGGTTTGGAAAACTCAGCACAGATCTGTACAAATTACACTGTCAAGCCCAGGGAAAAGCAGCCTGAACAAAATAAATACAATGAGACAGACTGTGGAGCACTCACATGGGAAATTCAACCTGTGCTAATCTGCTAATGGGTAAGGGGATGGCGGTACCAGCAATGAAATTCACTGAAATGAAACTCTGAGGCTGGGACAGGAGTGCAATACGGCCTACGATGACATCGCGTGAAACTACAGTGATGGCAGAGATTTGGGTGTGCTCAATGGATTAGATAAACCAGCCTCAAACCTGGGTGAGGAACAGCCACAAGGCTACAGGGACTCAACACAAGCGTCGTGCTGGGGTTCAAGCAGCTTCCCAAGAGAGACCCCCATGTGCTAAACAGCCCCAGTTTGCCCTGGGAGGACCCACCCCAATCGCGGGGTCATACCACATCCCCTCCAGACGTGGCCCTCACCGCACATCTGAGGTCCTTGTGCCTCCCAGCCACGTTGCCCACATCCATCACATCCATCTCTCTCTCATTCTGTTCCTGAAGAGTAGAAAACAAGGCTGGGTACAGGCTCCTCATGATTGATCAATGCAAGAAACCACTTGGGCGCTAGGACAGGCTAGGGTTAACGGGCACGCTGTCAGTGTTCACGCTGCCCAAGATGCGTTGAGCAGGGGTGAAGAGCTTGGGGAGACCGGCAGGAATCTCTCCTGCCCACAGGTGCCCACGCCACAGTGTCTGAGCAGCTCCTGAGAAAGCTCTGTCCCTTGCAAGGTGCGCTTTGTTCTTCGGCAGAAGTTCCTGAAGTTCTTGAGACATGGGCCATCCATCCCAGATTGTGAGAGAACCTCTGAGCAGCTCTGGGCACGGGCCACCAGATCCTCTCTATATGGATCCTGGAGATAATACTCTCTTTCCCAGGGTGTAGACTATGGTCTACTCTGTGTTTTCAAATCCCAATATGGGCTGGTCCTCCATCCAACTCAAGATGTCCCAGCTGCCTGCAGACCTCCTTGCTTCTCCCCACCTCTCCCAGGGACCTCTGCAGACAGGCTCACCTAGCAGTGATGGGGCTGCCACAAGCAGACTGCAGCACTTAAGACGCACCATTTTGACCACAAGACAAACAACATTTATGTTTCCCACTGCTACCTCCTTACGAAGCTCCTGGAATTGTGACTTTGCCGAGCACAAATCTAATGTGCCATTTCATCAGCCCAGCACGTTTGCCTCTCGGTGGCTGGAGGAGGATGACCATGCCCTTCAACGGAGAGGGGAAAAAACAAGAGCAGGGGAGGGAAAGCCAAGAGAAAATCTCCATTTGAGCCTGCCTGCTGCAGCTTGCAACGGCAGAAGGAAACACTCCGTTTTCTGCCAGTTTATATTTCACTGCATTGGAGTTACAACCTCCCACGAGAGGCCAGAAATTATTACAGTCAAGGCTTGTTTGCCAGGACACCACAAGCCTCAACAGCTCACGGAGAGGGGAGCAAAAGCAATAAAAACAAGAGCCGACGCGCTGTGATCAGCGCTATCAGAGTAAAATTGAAATGAAGTTGCTGCAACGCCCCAGCGACCAGTGGCAGGTCCTGCCTTGGGCGGGTGGTGAAGGCAGAGATGACACCCAGCACCTTCCACAAGCTGCTGGGTCAGGATGTTTGCACCCTTCTTCCTTTTTTCTTACAGTAAAGCTCTTTGTGGAAGCAAAGGAAGGACCCGTTAGGATGAGGATGACCAGCCAGAGGAGCCACCAGCATGATGGAGGCTTCCTGGAAGAGACGTGGTCTCACAAGCTGGGATCAAAGCCCTCCAAAACAGCCTCCCCACACGCTGTAGCTTGTAATTCCCCCGCACCTTGCTGTTGGGCTGTTAGGGACCTGCTCGTGGGACGGCTGCCATTTCTCCCTGAACATTGTTTTGGGCGTGCTAAGGAGCAGCACCGGCACAGGGGACACAGCTGTTGCTCCTGAAAATCCAGCACAGGCTTCTCCTTTACCATTTTCACTGGCGAACTCATTATATGGAAGCAGCTCCCGTTTTGCTGAAGAAAGGATTTTTTAAGAGTACTATCTGTCGAGAGATACCCTTATCCTACTCCTCCTAGAATGACCCCAAGTACACGTGCACAAATTTAGGAGACTTTTCAAAGTTTTTCCAGGCCGCACGTGATGGGCATGGGAAGACTGAAAAGCAGCAACACAGCCCTGAGGCAACAGTGGCTCTTGAGTTAGATGGGAACTTGCAATACGGCAGCAAAATTAGATTTAAATTAAAAAAAAAAAAAAAATGGTACGGAGGGACCTGGGGACTCGGAAGCACAGAGCAGGGCAGGCAGGCAAATGCCCTCGTCTCTAATGCTCCAGCAAGGACTCACACAGAATATTTATTTCTTGGCCTGCTGCTTGTACAAACCTCAGGAGACCCTAGGAAAAAAAGGGTCATCTCCTAACTCTGAGCATCCTGCTGAAGCCAGGTAGAGAAAGACCAAAGAGAGGTGCGAATGGGGGAGTGCAATGGAGGGGATGCTCCTGCCCGGCAGGAGCAGGGTGCTGAGCACAGCACTCCTCCTGCCCTGGCTGGAGCATGTCCTGCTGTGGCAGCAGCTGCACACCCGCTCTCGTGGTCACTGGCTGCTAGGCTACACCAGCATCCTCCCCAGGGCACAGGGAGGTAAGTCTGGAGAGCTCGTGCTTTGATGAAAGCCTGACGTGATGGTGAAAAGGCATGATAATCACCAGGCTAGACAGGACTTAATGGGTCTCTTCTCTCATCAGAACCAGCGGTCTGCGATGCCGTGTGGGAAATCAAAGCCAGGGATCAAAGTCTGTAAGTCTGTGAAACAGCCTAAAAAATTTAGTATAGTCTATTTAGCTTGTGCTGTAACCTGAGGATCAGAAACAGGCAGCAAGGCAGCATGGCTTACCTTGCCCGCCCCCTCCCTCCATCCCCCTCCCCACTTTTCACTCCAAAATTTGTTAACAAAGAAAATGAGAGTGCACCAACGCTCTGCTCGCAGGAGAGTGAAGTGGCTCGGACTGAAATGTGCCTACGATGGCATTACAGCTCCAAGCCTTGCCCGGCTTCTTGTGCCTCTCAAGCCGTCACACCTGGGTAAGAATTTGAAAGGCAATGGAAAAGGTCATTTTTGTGAGTCCTGGAAACCAAAAGCAATACAAGCAGGGTCACACATGAAAAGGCCAATGACTTTTTCAGAGGCCTCTGTGTTTGGAGGATTTCTGACAGCTCTTGTAAGTATATTCATGCTAAAACTACCTGACAAATAATAGATAGAGAGATAAAACTGATCATTAGGATGTCAACATTTAAATGTTTGACTGGAATTCAGTAATCCCAGCCCGAACTATAGCTGTAAATCTGAGAGTCTGAATAAGGGCAGAAAAAAGAGGCAGGATGATCAGCAGCTCGTTAATACTTGCACAACTGAATTTTAGATTGCAGGTTTAAGGAAAAAAAAAAAAGGCGTTAAAATAGTCCAAGTGAGAAGTGACACATGGGGAGAATATGCTTTCCTATTGCATTGAAAGCCCTGGCTATGGCATGAACTATCCCCATCGGAAATGACTGCGGAGCAGCTGCAGCGAGCCCAGCCAGCTCTGAATCCACAAATTCCAGCTACACACGGAGTGGCTACACCTTCTTCCAAACTTTGTTCTTAAGAGGAGGATACCCGGGACAACTCAAGGCAAACAGTTCTGTGGCCCCCTCATCCTTTGAAACAACCATGCTGGCTCTGCCGTGGGATGCCAGCAAACGATGCTGAAGTGCAGGATTGGTGAATCTCTTACAAAAATACATACTTAACACAGAGGCTTTCCATTATTGCAGAGTCCCATCCTATCGAAAAGAACATTTGCACACGCAATATGAGATGTACAGGGTAATAATAAAATAACCCCAACAAGCCTGCCTGTGACTATCCGGAGTTAGAAGGAGGAGGGATGAAGCACAGACACCCCCAAAGCCCCCACCGAGGTCCGCATGCAGCAGAACTGGCCTAGAAAGCCTCTTCTCTGAGCATCAGCTCAAACCTGAGTTTATCACAGACAAAGGCCTTCAGAGCTTTGACTTAAGGAGATTAAAATCCACCCAGAAAAATGGAGCCCTAAGTAGTTGTGCTGATCAAAATACAGCGAAGAAGAAAGTGGGGGCGAGGGGGGAAAACCTGACAAAAGGAAAACTAGGTTTCAATAGGCAACACAATACAACAATTTCATACGAAAGATGTGAAGCATAAAAGAGATGTTAGATGTTCAAAAGCACAGAATATAGGAGAGACATAAAAAAAACCCCGAGAAGATGAAAATCTCCATTTCAATGCAATGCTGCCTTCTCACTTTCTACCAAGCCAGGCGCTCATCGCATTAGTGGGGGAGCAGCAGCAGCCCTGTGAGAGCAACACGTCTCAACGTGACATAACGGATTACATAGATGCAAGTATGGTTTTTAATGAGCAATTAGGTTATTGAGTATTTGTTACTAAGAGGAGGAATAGAACCGCAGAGAATAAGTGCGAGCTGAGTACGTGATTCTGTGATTTTGATGGGCTAATGTGATACTTAAACTGAGGGAGCGTGAGTCACCCCAGAGATGCAGAAATAGCATGGAAGACTGCCTGGGAAAAGCTGGGGGAACCTTGGCTTGCTATTGACCCTCTATCTGCATCCCAGACACCAGCAAGAGATAGTTGAGCTTCTTATGAGCCCTGCAACGACCCTGCTCAAAGCAGGAGGGCTATAACGTCCCATTATGGAGAAGCTCTGAGCTCCCTGGGGACTCAGTGACATCGGCTTTAAGCAGGGCAAGCTCTGCTCTCAGATACACGATGTAAGTGGGAATTACCTAGTGTGAGTTTCTGGCCCTCTGCAGACACAACAATTTCGAGCTGGAAGAGTAGAGCAGAGCTACTTCGTGCGGTGTGGCCAGTGTCGAGAGCCACAGGGAGCCCCACAGGGAGGGGACCCGGCTCGCTGAAGCCCAGAGAGGACGAGGCTAAGGAAGCTAATATTTTGGAACAGGAGAAAAATCAGACAAGCTGCAGTGCCATAATGTAGCATAACAGATGGATAATTAAATTTATATGAAGAGCTGTAAAAGTAAGTAATTAAACAAAAATACAGAATAGCGAATCTGCTGCAGCGAGACACCTCGCAGGGGTACAGAAAGCCCCCGCAGCCGGGACCCAGCGTCCCAGCTGCAGGGGAGTGGGTGGCCCAGCCAGGGCACTCATTTGGGCCAACTGAAACAAGTTGTCACCCAAAGCACGACTGCTCTGGAGAGGAGTGATGTGAACAGAGGGACTGAGTCAAGTTGCAGCAAAACCCCTCCTACTCCTCACCTCTCCACGGAGCGGAGTAGAAGAGTGAATACCGGCTCTGGACAATAAAACCTTAGGTGCCATAACAATATCAACCACGCCAGATTGTTCTGCTGAATGCACACAAACAACAAACCGACAGGCTGTATTTATATCCATAGAAAAAAAGGTACCATGATAACAGGCTGGAGATCACACATGGTAACAAAGCGAGCCTAGGCAGGAATTCCACTGCCCCGGCATGCATGAGGCTCCAGACCCCCTCTCATCTCCTGACCCTCGGCTTTGCTGGCTCTGAGCTTTATTTTGGTGCCAGCACATACTCCCCAGCTACACGAACATCAGTGCTGACGGCCGAATCATTTGCTGGTCTGCTTTGGAGGGGATTGTGCACCTGAAGCTCCCACCAACATCAGGGCAAGTGGAGGGGTGCAGCTTTCAAGAGCCTCAGATGCCAGCTCAGCTTCCACAAGTTTAATCAAAGACCCACCAACTATTTTATGATTAAAAAACCAAAGTTTTTTGGATACTCAGGGCTATTGCCATCACCCTGTCAGCACGGAGCCAGGGGAGCCAGCAGAGGGAAGAGTATGAAACAGCACCGTCAAGGCTAGCCCCTCTTCTCCGTTCTCCTGACGGTGAAGGATGGGCCCATGCAGTCCACTCTGGAGGGTTTGTCAACCTGCTGTGATTTAAGGGCTGGACTGGGTGACTCATACCCCATCTGCAGCGATCAAGGGAACTGCGTGAGCTCTCTTCCAGCACAACGTGTTGAATGACTGATCCTTCCAGGTAGGTACAAACAAGTGCTCCACCATGCATGGAGAAGGACATCACAGGAACTTCCCCTGGTGCTCAATCACCCAAACCAACGGTTTATTTTGAGGCATAAATCAACGTTAAGGCTGTATGTGCCATGCTTACAAACACTCTCTATGCATTTCTGAAAGCCTGTTATTTTACCATAGGTCAAATGCATATCGGTGCCTAAGGATGGGGTCTGTTTCATCAAAGACTGCATTAATGAAAAGCGAGCGATTCTCTACAAGTGCAAGCAGAACTCATTTATTTCCATGCCATTTTAGCCATAGCCCACAAAAACTGTGTAGATTTCTTTTCAAAAATCACAACACAGCAAGGAACAAGAACAATATTGTAGGATTAATACCATGTCCTTGAGCTCATCCAGTGTTTTTCATCACAGAGACTTCAAAGCAGCCCCTGATTTATAGATGGGAAACAAGCACTCCCAGGAGCGTCGGCAGTAGCACCAGGGTGCAAACATGAGTGCTGGACTCCTGCCTCCCCGCTCCTCTCCTTCTTCACACGCCTTTTCTCTGCGTGTCTCCAGCCTGCTGGCTCCAAAACTCAACTGGCCCAGGATGGTGGCAAACGCAGGAGCACCCAAGGTCCTACCTAGCTCTTTGCTGCTGCTGCGGGACCCCTGAACAAGACCCTTCTGCGACAGTAACTCACAGTGGGGCAGCTTTGCACAGAAGCATCCCTGCAAGATCTGCCATATCGCACTAAGCATAACTCAAGGCATGCAACGTTACTCAAATATTCCAACAAAACCCATTCACACACCTTAGGTAACATGAAAATACTGCAAAAAGCTGTCTGAAAGCACCACAAGAAGAAAGCCTTAGTGCTAACTGCCCGGCTCCTAACACTTTGGCTTATATTCTCCAGCAGCAGCAAGTGCCTCTCTAACGCATCCCACTAATAATCTTGAGAGACGTTAAAAGGTGGCCTGAGGCTAAGACCTTCAATTGTTATTCGCTTTATTTGTTTGCTTGCTCATTTGAGCTGATTTTTCTTTAAGACAAGTGCTAATAATATAAAAAAAAAAAAAAAAAAAAAAAGAAAGCCTTTGCCTGGCATGTCCCTGTTGGGAATGCCAGCGGAGCGCAGGCACTCTCCAGCTCTTCCATGAGACACAAAGCGAAGTGTGAGAACAGGCACTTCACTTCGCTCCCTTCCAGCAGCATCTCTGCGATGCTCTCTCCTATTTTAACCCTGCCATCTGTTTCGCAACTCTCTGCGTTCCTCCTTGCAACCAAGGAAGGCAGTGCATTACATCAAGCAAATCTTTCTATCATCTCCCACCCGTTTAGCTTATGGACATGCCCTGGAGCACCCCCAGGCACCACAACAGAAGGTATTGCTCTTAAACAACTGATCCGCTCACCGCTTACAAGCCTCATCTCAATCCACCTCACTTCTCTACAGGCAAGGGAAGATGCTGGATCACAGGGAAAATCACACCCACTGCAATGTCATGTTTTAAACTCTGGCTGTTCCTAGTCCCACCAGGTTTAACAGTGCTATTAGAATCATTTTAGACTAGAAAAGTAGATTTGTTTCACTGAGTCATGATTCAAAAATGAGACTTTGCTCCATTTACAAAAGCAAATCACCATCTTGCAAATGCCAAGCACAGACTTCAGCTCCAAAAACGAAGCCTGGGGAACACTTCCAGCCAGAGAGAGAATGGAAAAGCTGCATCTGCAAAAGCTGGGAAACCTTTTTTTATTTATCTGGTTTTGATAAACAGAAAGCATAACCTGTGGAACACCAGCTCCTGGAGAAATCTAATGAACTCATTCTGTATCAAGCAACATAATCACGCATTAATAGAGGAGAGAGTGACAGCAGGAGTGCCACCACAGGACCAGGGACTACGAAGCTGCAATGCAACCCACAGACAATTCAAGCCAGTTCTTGGGTGGGAAGCCATCGAGGAAAACTTGGGAGTCACAGAAAGCACCAGCAATTCTTTCTGCTTTCTGATTCATCCCTACTCAAACACCCACATGCCACGGCAGAGGAGGCTGGAACTGCTACATTTAGGATGACATTTAAAAATCAAGGTTGTGCTGCTGATGGTCATTAAAAATCCAACAGCATTTTTCAGAAACAAGTGGGTACTCGCATTGGTGTCCTTGCCAAATATCAGCACAGCAGTAATTTTTCTAGCAGCTTCAGTTAAAAGATAAAGGAAAATCGCACCCACCTATAATTACTGTTATTACTGTTGTTGTTGTTTTTTTTAAACATTCACTATATACCCTTATATTTTCTAAATACAAAATAAGACAGAAACATTTCCCCAAACCTTTCTAAAGTGTCAGATTCATCTCACTTAACATTAGACACCTAAAATTAAGACATCTAGCTCAGACAAGCTGCCTGGGCTCCCTTGGTGTGGTGTTCCAACCTGTGCTCTGCACATCCCTGGAGACCCAACCACTGTTTCTGTATTTGCACGGGACTTGCCCAGGCTAATCCAGAAAGGCAAGTCTACACTCCAAGGCTTTAGATTCACTCTGAAGCAGGCTGCATGTATTTTGAAAAGTGTCTGGGGAATTCACAGTCACCAGCAGTGAGCAGAAACGATGGTTTGCCCCGTGGGAGACAGGGCTGTCTATGACTCCTGTCTTATGACGGGATGATTTGTCTTTTGGAGGCTCTCTTTGTGTCTTTGGAGGTCTTTTTGTCTCTCACCTGGTTGGAGATGAAGCCTGGACAGTTAGCTCAGGTGGACACTTGTGAAGGAAGACTGCAGCTAGGTGATGTGAATCCCATGTTCAGAGAAAGGGTGAAGGAAACACCTATGAATGCCTGAATCAAGCTGTCAAGGAGTTAAAATGGCCAAGCTAGCTAATAAAATATGGTAATAATGCAACGAATTCATGTGCATATACAGGAAACAAAGCTGTGGCAGGTACCACAGCTAAACCGGATGCTCGGAAAGGGCTGGAGCAAGGAGAAGAAGCATGTTCAGAAGGGAACATTTTGCATAAAAGATGCAGTGGAATAAGATAATTATGCAAGAAGAAAGGAATTTCAGCAGTGTGTCCTACATCATTGACGGATGGAGAGAACAGATACCTTGACAAAGAAAGCCAATGTGCCAATTAAGTTTTAATGACCCTAAAGGCAAAGAGAAAAAGGCCTCATCTGCTACTGTGGAGGAGGGAGCCAACGGACAGACTTAGCCTGGCAATGAAATGGTTAGGAAAAGCGAGAAAGATCTTGAGATGAACACTGTCTCTGTAATAGAGAGCAGCGATACGGGCATCAGAGGTAGGTTCTGCGAGGCCGCAGATAAAGGGCTTAATCACTGGGGCAGAAGAAATCTCTGAGAGCTGAGAGTGGTTGTGGAAGATGAGATGCCTGGATTCAGAAACAGCTTGAATATGAAGGGTGAAGGAGGAAGCGGGGTTCAATTTATTCAACGCTCTGGAACTGTGGAAAGACATACGCTATGCAAATGTTAGTTGTGATGATCACTTCCCACTGCTAGACTTTGTTAAGAGAGGATGGGAAGGTGACACAACCAGAAGTTCACACATGTGCTGCGAAGGCGCAGGAGGAGAGAAGACTTCCCAGTAATTGCTGGGATGTAAAACCCCAGTCGATTGTAGCCTAGTAAACAAATCTGGGTCTGCGTTCCCATCTGCCTTGTACCGAGGAGAGAGAGAAGCCACTGCCCAGTGGGTCTGCTGAGGGCACAGTGCATGCCACCAGGTGGTCTGCCTGCCCTGGGGGTGTCAGGGTGCTGTGTCTGCCTTTGGAAGCTGTAGATGCTTAAGGACATCACCTCAGAAACCGATGGTCCTAAACCAATGCTTCCTGCCCGGATGGATGCTTGTGAACCCACGTGGGAGCACCCTGCGCTGAGCCCACGTAGAGCATCTCCTTGCCAACGTCCACCAGCTCAGCACACAGCAGTCAGACTGACTTCGGGCCATTTACACAAAGGAGGTTGCCACGACCTCCAGCTGAGTACAGAAACACTACGAGATGAGAAGCCGCCTGCTCTGTGCTAATGACTAACGACACGAGCGCATCATCCTCCCTTGGCCATCCCCCGGAGTGTGAAACACTGGCCTCCTTCCCAGGCGGAGCTGCTATTACCTCCCGCAGACAATATCCACTACTGATTTGTGACGATGAGCTCAGCGTCCACAAACATCCTGCCTTCTTCTGTCCTTACTCACATCCTTCCCCTTCTGCTCCCCCCAGCAGCAAGGACACCAGCTTGCCACCAGTCCAAGGAGGATCAGTACAGCTCTTCATCCTCCCTCACCGTATGGGTTGGCTCTTCACCTTACCCCACAGCTGATAGCATTGAGTGGTACCAGCACAGCAAGGTGAGACGTTCCCCAGGTTGGGCAATGCACAGTCCAGGTCAACAGGTACTGTGGCTGACATGACCTGTCCGAGCAGCTGTCTGGAAATCATTACCCCATGGAGACATCAGTCATCACGCTGACCTACCTCCTTCCCACTCTTCTTCTGCCTATCATGCAAAAGCAAGAAAAAATTCTCAGTTTGATCTCAGTTGATCAATTTGAAATTCAGCAATGGATGTCATCTATTCTTCTCCCCCAGGAGGGCTCAGTGGACAGTAGGAGTTGGAGACAAACTGATTATCATGTTGGAAAATAGAACTTGGACAGGCTTTAAGTCCATCTTTCAGAACCATTATATTTAGTTCAAATTCTCTCTCTTCTGTGTGCGTTCTCTGTAAAGTCCCCAAATGCAGCACGAATCTTCTAGCATGCTTGCCATAGGATGAATCTGGGCAAGTTCCCGGTCCTCAAATGCTCATCCATGTTTATGTCCTTCACGCTGTGCCGTGACAGCACGTGTCGCATAATGCCTTGGATAATCTGGGTCCACGTATTCATGGCAACGGACCTCTGTGTTTCACAGCACAAACCCGGGGACCTACAGCTGACTGTGGACACATTACTCGTTCTTGAAATGTAGGCCACAAAGCTACTTTAGTTCTGCTTTTGCTTGTAAATCAGGGGCTTACATATGTAATTGGCCTAACCATAAGAGCAAACAACAGCATTGGTAGCACAGTGCCAGCAATTATTCATGCCTATAATAAACGCCTGTAAAATTGAAAGCCAGCCTTTGGAAATCTGGCTCCTTACTGCACATATGAAAAAACAACAACTTATTTGCAGGGCTTGGCCAGTGGAGTTTTTCATTTTGGGGGAGAGAGTGAGGGGGGTAAGGATGTCTTTTTTCATTCTATAAAAATGCTACTCATGCCTACGTTCAGGTCACGGATTATTTTGGCTACGTTTCAGAGTTTTGGAATAAACCCAGTGACAGGCATGGAGGACAAATCTGCCCTGCGTATTCAGAGAGTAGGTCTCTGGGAACAAGCACAGCTGATCCCCATCCCTTGGCATGTGGGAAACAGAGTAAATTGTTTACAATTCCCTGCCTCTGTGCTGAGCCAGCAGTGAGCCTGCAGATGAGCTGTCATCCCTGGAGATGACATACAACCGCTGGCCCTACCACTTCTGGGCAAACAACCATGCGGTGCTATTCCGTGTGAGAGCAGAGGTGCTGACCCAGTGTCTTGGACAGGTCCTACCAGTTAACGATGGCAACCTCGCTGATAAATCACTCCTTTGGGTCAAGCCGCAAACAGCACACTGCTTCTCTTTGCCCTCTTCAACCAACCGTGGCTACATCTCACCGCAACAGGGCAACAACACATCTGCTCTAGGACTCGCAGGATGAAAGGTGTGATGAGATCATTCTTTCTGCTATGCACACTTCTCCCACAACACCACAGCAACCCCTATAAAACTCTTCTAGCACACTGCTGAAAATGAACATGGTCTCCCTTGATGGCAAAGACCCCACTGGCAACAGAAGTCTGCCCACTGGGTAGTCCTCACAAGCCCAGCAGACAACACCCTGCTGAGATACTATCAATTTTAGTCCTTGAATTGCTTTAACAATTAGCAAGGTTGAAAGGTGTTAACACAGTGAGCAAACAGTGTGAGAATGGAGTGACTGTCAGGGAGCAGACCTGCAGCCTGACGTGCTGGAAGGCACCACGCAGGTGTGGGTGACTACCAGCACCCCTTCACACAGCAAATTGGCATGTCACCCATACCAGTGCCCTGAAAAGCAATGCATCAAGTCTTCTCCTTGGTCCCTGCTGAGTGAAACACACTGTTACCTATCACAAGATCCTACAGATGCCCTTCCATGCACACCTCCTCATACACCCGTTGGCCAAGGGCTTCATGGTCCATGGCCCAGCAGCTTTGCTGGTGTCACATTCCTCCAGCATCACCTCAGCCCTTTGCTTCCTCAACGCTCACCAGGTAGCAGCAGATTTCTCTCATTCCAGCAGCAACTTGGAGCATGACAGTAGCAGGGACCTTTGACATGCTTTAGACCTCCAAGGTTAGAAGGCCTGAGGTACTGACAGACTTCCTTAACCACGAATCAACTGTTTTATATTCTTCTTTGGCATTTCTGGTTGTTTTTCTCCTGCTTTAAGCGGTGGCTGAGCATGAATGGGAAGAGCTCTGTAAGGACAGCTCTCCCTCTCTTTGCTATGTAAAGCTTCCCCCTTCAGAAATTTTCTGTAACTACCAAGTTTTAGTATCTTCTGAAGGAAACTGCATTCATCACAGTTCAGAAGGGACCTTTTGGCCTAATCCCCACTAGAAAAACTGCCAAACTGATCCTCCCATCTCACAATTAACAGTGACAGAGACTTCACTATACCGGGCAATGCGGTGCTGCTATGACAACAGGAACGGGAGACTCGTCAAGGGTCTCATCGAGAGGGATAACGAGCAATCATGGCTCACAGAGAAAGCAGAAATCAATGAGAGCTGTTGATATCACAACATTTTGCTGGATTGGGCCAGGTATTCGGTGAGCTTTGAAAGGTTGACTTGCATTGTTATGGCATGGTCGCAGTGAGTACAACTTCTGAGGACAGGCAGATTCCTGGGGAGTAGAGATGAATATTCATGAAGGAACTCAGTTTGGGAGAGGAAATGAATCAAGTGTGACAAATGCCGCCTATTAGGAAAAGAGGGTGGCGTCTATTTTTAGTGGAGTTAAGCAAACATTAAAGCTCACTCTCTAAGAACTCCAAATAATACCACTCGCTGGCTCTGCCTCTCCATCGCCAGATAAGAATTCAGCAGCACGTTGTCACCAGCCAAAACCTGCTCGCCTGAACAGAAGTTTTCCGATTTAGCCCCCGTATGTGTTTTATAAAAATAAAAGTTTTAATCTCTAATCTGCATAGGAAGATGTGACAGTTTCCACCAGGATTTATTTTTTCCCCCCTCTCCAGAATCATAAGGCTTGAAGGAACCTTTTTAAGACGGAAGAAAATGCTGCATTCAAATCTCCTAAAAGAGCACTCACGCGGAGCTGTAATCACTTCAGATGCACAGAATTATCAGGAGGAGAAAATTCATCTCACTTAGAATCAAGACCCAATTTGAAGCAGAAAGGAAGAGGCTTGGTTTGCTGCCGTGCCAAGCACTCAGACTTTTCACTGAAGTCAAAGAAGCTACAGCTGCTCTGAGCCATTGAAAATCATGCCCAGAATCTCTAGTGAAACTTGTTTGCAGAGATGGCAGCAGGCTGATAAGGATGTTGACTATTCCAAATAGGCCCACGTTATTTTATATTTTTAGAGATACTTAGCCTGCCTATTATTATTATTATTAAGCAGAGGTGGAGTATTTACTGCCTTCTTCTCAGAAATCTGTAAAAATGCTGCCTTTCAGCAGGCTCCTCTTTTCTTCTGGTGAACATTAAAGAGTTTCCTTCTTTTACTTTTCAGGCTTATAAAACGTCCAATTAAATAAGACAACAGAGAGAGAATATTGCCTAATAAAAATAACACGACCCCCACAAAGCTATTTGAGAGGCCTTGATCCCATAACCTAAGGTGCTCCCAAGCCAATATTAAGACCAGAGTGTTTGGAGGGGTCTTTCCAGGGTTGTCCTATCAGTGAGCACTCAGAAGACCCCTGAGCAAGGGGAGAGCATGAGCCAGGGATGAAGGACCCTCGCAGCAAACTCTCTCCAGGCTCCGTCCAGGCGCTGCTGGCTCAGTTGGTTCCTGCGCTCTCCCCTGCCATGCACCAAGGGCCAACTCTTCAAGTTCAATGCCCCATTTCTTACCAACTCCTCAACCTGCAACACCACGCAGCTTCTGTCACCTCTCCCGCAGAGCTTCAAACACTGTCTTAAAGATGGCTTACAAAGAAGCAGCTCTGAAATTAGACATGTCAAGTATTTATTATCGATACTTGTCTCTGGCACCAATCAGGCTGAGTGAAGATCAACGGCAGAAAGACACAGTCTTTCCCAGAGCAGCCAAACCCTGGGAAATAATCTGTGACTTCGGGATCAGAGGTGGTGTCTCCCCCTGAGGTTCCCGCCCTGGCCTTTCCCTCCTGATCAAGTGCCCCCATGGTTCCCCCTCAGCTTTCAGGTTATGAGCTCCCCTTTCATCTACAGAGGAAGATGCCCACCATTAACGAAGCGTGACTCATTACTGGGTGCACTGGGGTAACCTGCATCCCCAGCGCAGCACACGTGCCTGGGTCCCCACCAGGACAACAGCCAGCATGCGGAGCTCACCGTACATCACCTCCCTGGTGCTTTACAGTGTCATTTGTTAGTAAAGCTGGGCCCATTGTCCTTTAGCGAGCACATCTCCGTCCCTCATTGCACCGGCCCTCAGCAACTGTTGCCATGGTTATTCCATTTGAGAGCTTTTCATCAAGATGATGCTGCAACTGCTGAATTGTCTCTTGCAAGAGTTATTTAGGAATAACTAGTTAGTAAGTAGGAATAACGGGTTCAGACTGCCCACAGAAGCCAGTGATCCCAATTATTTTTACTTTGATCCTACCTTCTTTCTGGTCTCTGTCAGGTTCAGGTTTAAAGTGGGAGTTAGAGATAAGCAAAAGAGAAGGAACGCTTCCTGAAGGAAAACGCACTTGGCTCTGCCAGGAGATTAAAGGTCTCTCTTCATACAAAGCCTCTGCTTTTCAATCAATCGTAAATAGGCTATAACAAGACACAGCAATCAACCAGGAAACATATATCCTCACCTGCCGGGTTCAGGGGGAGAAAGGAGATGTATTTTCCAGTTCCATCATGTTAATTGTTAATCAAGATATTATGGGCACAGCCCAAAATCCGTTCACCAGTCAAGGGGAGTAACTGATGTCCCAGCGCTCTCCTCCTGCCAAAGAGAGCGGCTCTCCCGGCAGGCTCCAGCCCACAGCTCTGCTGGGGCTGCCAGCGGTTCATGTCGAGAGGCGGCCGCTTTTCAGACCCACTTTCAGCATCACAAAGTGAATGAATAAAGCCTGCTCCGGAAAGCCAAGGCCGTTTTGTTTAGCTCTCATTCAAAGTTCTGAAGAGTGACTGGGTAATGATGGAGCTGGTTTCCCCCTGCAGATCGGGTCCCACAGTGCAGTCCGTTAGGTTTTTAACAACATAAATGCCTTTTCCTGCTCTGTGTTATCCCTGGCACAGGTTTTGGGTAGGGAGGTGCATACCGCAGGACCTGAAGAACAGTTCAGCTAAAGGAGAGGCACGTGGAGCCCACTGCAGCCTGTGCATCCACCGGCACCAGCCCTTCCCAAATCCCAGCCCGTTACAGCAGAGGGGGCTGCCCAAGGCACCAGAACCTTCCCCACAGAGGGATCCAAAAGAGGAAAGAAGACCTCAGCTTCATTCACAGGAATGAACCCAAGGACAAGAAAAACGTATTAGATGTAAGCCAAGCAACTCTCACACCTGGAGCCCAGCAAACATGTCGTGCTGTGCCACGGAGACACTCAGCAGAGCCGCAGCACTAGGTTTTAAAAGGGTGTTTGCCCAGTAGCAACTGGTAGGGACACCTGAGTCCCTACCAGGGGACTCAGGCACCGAAACTGGAGCCACCAGCCTGGTGCAAGGCCTGCTCCCCCAGGGCTGAGTTCACCTCCTTGTACTGGCAAGGCAACACGTGGCCGGCAGAGAGCTGCAGCCCTCCACAGCGCTCCAACAAGCATGCCACTGCACTGCTCGGCAACCACCCACGAGCGATGAGCTCTTTCTTGTAAATAGACTCTACTTTCCTAACAGCCACACGCCGAAGACAAAGAACTGAATTTGGATGATGTGATGCCCAGAGAGATCGCAATTCAGCCTTTCCCGAGTTACCAAAAGAGACTGAAGACGACTTCACTTATTCTAGCTGAAGTAGCTGGATTTGAAAAATTAAATTTGTCAGTTCATTAGTGTGTAACACAAGAATGAAAAATGCATTTCTAATTCCTGATCCGCTAATCCACAATCCGCTGATCTGCAATCCCCAGAGTCCCCAGGGAAAGAAAAGAAAATCCACAGCAGCCTTGCAGTATTTCTCCAAGATTTCCTGGGCAGGTCCTGCAGAAAGACCTCACACTATGGAACCTTCCTCCCTTTACAAAACACACCTCGGCAAATTTGCTGCCATGCTAGGGTGTATCAGAAATAATAAAAATCAAACTACACTTGTCAGAATAAGTGAACAAGAGATGTTTTGTGAGGTGCTGGGCAGGATGCTTCACGTGTTTGCTCAGCTCCCCATTGATCTGCAGTATCAGCTCATTTGTAGCAGTCCTCCCACTCATTAGGACAATTAGCAAGATCCATGTCACGTTCTTAACTCGGAAGTGCTGCTACTGCGCTGCAGGAAGGGGTGCTGGCACTTGTGAAAAGACTGTCCTGGCTGGACCTAGGAGATATGTCCCTCTGTACCTTCTTCCCAGCTGACAGGCACCTGTGGACGCTGCTCCTCATCCGCTTTGCCCCAGGAAGATGGGTTCAACATACCCCTGCTCTCAGGGTGTGGCAAGGGTGCAGGGAGTGCAGACCTGCCAAGCACACTCACAGTCATGGGCCTCTGGGCCACTTTGCATACCTTAAACCATGATGTCCATAGGCAACATCAACTTTCTACACCAAATCCTTCTTTAAATTATTTTAGACCCCTCTGCCTCATTCAGCTAGCTAAGGTAGAGGCATCCACAATCCTCTCTTTGGCAAGCGTGCCCCATGTCAGCATAATCCCGTGCACAGAGGGAAGATCAGCTGTGAGCACTGAGCCGGTGGGGTGGGAAATTGGGCCATTTCCTGGGGATACCACCATTGCACTCAACCCTTTGTACCCTCTCCAAACACACATGCTGACATAACTCCGTAACTGACCTGTATTTGCCTTTGCAAAGCAACTTTGCCTTCACTTGCTGCTTCTCCCCAACTCGACAGCTGCTCAGAACTTGCGGACCATGCAAGCGTGGTCATGGTCTGAGATGTAAAGCCAGTTTGCATGGGAAGGACTTGCTCCCAAAGCATGATGGAGAGATGTCCTTTCTGCAACATCTTTTGTCTTAGTTTCAGCTGGGATAGAGTTAACTGTCTTCCTAGTAGCTGGTACGGTGCTGTGTTTTGAGTTCAGTATGTGAAGA
>JANHGO010000045.1:2859661-2880996 GCA_024606505.1 Aquila spilogaster | reverse complement strand
AGTACCTTCTGAAGGCAACCACATTCATCATAGCTCAGAAGGGACCTTTTGGCCTAATCCTCACTAGAAAAACTGCCAAAATGATCCTCCCATCTCACAATTAACAGTGACAGAGACTTTGCGATACTGGGCTGTGCGGTGCTGCTATGACAACAGGAACGGGAGCCTTGTTAAGGGTCTCATCTAGAGGGATAACGAGCAATCGCGGCTCACAGAGAAGACAGAAATCAATGAGAGCTGTTGGTATTGCAACATTTCCCAGCTCAGGCTGGGTATCTGGTGAGCCTGGAAGGGTGACTCGCATTGTTACGGCATAGCCACCACGAGTACAACTTCTGAGGACAGGCAGATTCCTGGGGAGTACGGATGAATATTCATGAAGGAACTCAGTTTGGGAGAGGAAATGAATCAAGTGTGACAAATGCTGCCTATTAGGAAAAGAGGGTGGTGTCTATTTTTAGTGGAGTTAAGCAAACACTAAAGCTCACTCTCTAAGAACTCCAAATAATACCACTTGCTGGCTCTGCCTCCCCATCGCCAGGGAAGAATTTAGCAGCGCAGCCAAAACCTGCTCGCCTGAGCACAAGTTTTCTGATTTAGCCCCCGTATGTGTTTTATAAAAATAAAAGTTTTAATCTCCAATCTGCATGGGAAGACGTGGCAGTTTCCACCAGGGCTTTTTTTCCCCCTCTCCAGCATCAGAAGGCTTCGAAGGAACCTTTTTAAGACGGAAGAAAACGCTGCATTCAAATCTCCGAAAAGAGCACTCACGCGGAGCTGTAATCACTTCAGATGCACAGAATTATCAGGAGGAGAAAATTCATCTCACTTAGAATCAAGACCCAATTTGAGGCAGAAAGGAAGAGGCTTGGTTTGCCACCGTGCCAAGCACTCAGACTTTTCACTGAAGTCAAAGAAGCTCCAGCTGCTCGGAGCCATTGAAAATCATGCCCAGAATCTCTAGTGAAACTTATTTGCAGAGATGACAGCAGGCTGATAAGGATGTTGACTATTCCAAATAGGCACACATTATTTTATATTTTTAGAGATACTTAGCCCAGCTATTATTATTATTAAGCAGAGGTGGAGTATTTACTGCCTCCTTCTCAGAAATCTGTGAAACTGCTGCCTTTCAGCAGGATCTTCTTTGCTTCTCTTTAATATTAGAGTTCCCTCTTACTTTTCACACTTATAGAATGTTCAGTGAGATAAGACAACAGAAGAAGAATATTGCCTGATAAAAATAACACGATTCCCACAGTGAAATTCGAAAGGCTTTGATCTCTTAACTGAAGCTGCTCCCAACCCGAGCTTAAGACCAGAACATCTGGAGAGGTCTTATCGGCGTTGTCCTAAGAGCGAGCGCTCAGAAGATGCCCTGGGCAAGAGGACAGCACAAAGCAAGGGTAAGGGCCCAGGCTCAGGGCCGATGCCATCAGCTTAGCTGGTTCCACACCATCCACCACCATGCACCAAGCAGGCAAGGACCAACTCTCCCAAGTCAAAATGCCTCATTTCTTACCGACTCGTCCAGCTCCAACACCACGTGGCATTTGTCACATCGCTCGCAGAACTTCAATCATGGTCTTAAAGACAGCTCACAAAGAAGCAGCTCTGAAATTCGACTTGTCACGTGCTTGTACCTGATATCTGCCTGCAGCACTTGCCGCCAGCACACACCAAGAGCAGGACCCACCTTCCACAGCCTGCCTGCCTTCTCATCCCTTCCTTGCCTGGGGAAGGACAAGAAAACTTTTTCAAAGGAATGGAGCACCTCATGCAATTGAGTCCTCTTGAAACTCGAAGACGCAACTCAATTTATCAAGGTACTTTCCTTACCTTAATTTTGCTGCCTAGCAACGAGGGGAGGATCTACGGAAAGGTGGTTAATGTTGAATCTACACAGAATGAAAGCAGTTTCTGGAGTCCAAGTGAAAGCTCGGAGATTTGGGCTGGATGGGCTTTAGAGAAGAGTCATTTGCATCCCAGGGAACCAGAAACAAGCAGAAAGAGGCAGTCTTACCCAGGGCAGCCAGGCACTGGGACCTCTGTTTGCCGTGCACATAAATGGTGTGAAGCACATCTGTGACTTTGGGACCAGAAGTTGTGCCTCCTGTTGAGGTTCCCTTCCTGGCCTCTCCTGATTGACTATCCCTATGCTTCCTCTAGCTTTCAGGTGACAAGTTCCCCTTTCATTTGGAAGGGAACGTGCCCATCACTGATGAAGCATGGCTTCAATCCACATCCCCAGGACGGGGCACGCAGCTGTGTTCCACGAGACCAGTGGCCGACACATAGAGTTCACCATGTGTTGTCCCCTTGGAGCATTGCAGCCATCTCTTGGTAAAGTTGGGTCTGCTGTCCTTTAGAAAACCCAGCTCCGTCCCTCGCTGTGGCCAGCCCTCAGCAACTGTTGCCATGGTTATTACATTTGAGTGCTTTTTATCAAGAAGATGCTGCAACTGCTGAATTGTCTCTAGCAAGAGTTATTTAGGAATAACTAGTTAGTGAGTAGGAATAATGGGTTTAAACTGCCCACAGAAGCCAGCGATCCCAATTATTTTTGCTTTGATCCTGCCTTCTTTCTGGTCTCTGCCAGGTTCAAGTTTAAAGAGTGGGTTAGAGAAAGCAGCAAAGACTGAGTGCTTCCTGAAGGGATACACACTCATCTCTGCCAGGAGATTAAAGGTCTCTCTTTATAGAAAGCCTCTGCTTTTCAATCAATCATAAACAGGCTATAATAAGGCACAGCAATAAACCAAGAAACATATATCCTCATCTGTCAGGTTGGGTGGAGAAATGAGATGCACTTCCCAATTCCATCTTGTTAATTGTTAATTGAGATACGGTGGGCAAAGCCCCAGGGCCGTCCATCAGTAGTGGGGAGCAGCGACGCCCCAGCACTGTGCTCAGCCATGTGCTCCCGCTGCAAAGCTCCAGGCACAGAGCTGGTGGTGGGCATGAGCCCACAGCACTGTTGGGTGCTGGCGCCTGGCGCTGAGCCGTGCTTCAGAACCACTTTCAAGATCACAAAGTGAACGAACAAAGCCTGCTCCAGAAAGCCAAGGCCGCTTTGTTTAGCTCTCACTTACAGCTCCAAAATGTGTCTGGGTAACAATGGAGCTGGTTTCCCCCTGCAGATCGGGTCCCACAGCGCAGTCCGTCAGGCATTTAATGACACAAATGCCTTTTGCTGCTCTGTGTTACCCAGGCACAGATTTGGGTAGGGAGGCGAATCCCACAGGACCTGAAGAACGGCACAGCTGCACACTGGGACCCTCCACAGCAATCCAACCCCAGCTTCGATCACACGCATGAGCCTAAGTGCAGGAGAAACGCAGTAGATGTGAGCTGAGCACATCTCACCTGGAGACATCCAACAACCCATGCTGTGCCATGCAGACTCTCAGCAGAGCAGTAGCACTGCGTGTCAGAGAGATGAGTATGCAGGAGCATCCAGAGGGCTGCCTGAGTTGGCTCGAGCACTGAAGCCAGAGCCACCAGGCTCTGCCACGCTGCTCCTGCAGGCTCGGGTCACCTGGCTGTGCTGACAGGCTGCTGGAGGAGAGCTGCAGCCCACCTCGGAGCTCTGCCTACAGCCCCGCGCAGCAACACCCACGGGCAATGATCTCTTCTCCTGCAAACAGACTCCACTTTCATAACAGCAACAGGCTGAAGACAAATAACTGCATTTCTATGACATGACGCCCAAGGAGATCTCGATTCAGCCTTTTCTGAGGTACCAAAAGAGACAGAAAGGACTTCACTTATTCGAGCTAAAGCAGCTGGATTTAAAGAAATTAAATTTGTCGGTTCATTAGTGTGTAACATAAAAATGAAAAATGCATTTCTAATTCCTGATCCACTAATCCACAATCCGCTGATCTGCAATCCCCAAAGTCCCCAAGGAAAAAAAGGAAAATCCACAGCAGTCTCCTACTATTCCTCTAAGACTTCCTGGCCACGTCCTGCAGAGAAAGCTCGCATCACACACCCTTCTTCCCTTTACAAAATACACTGTGGCATGTTTCCTGCTGTGCTAGAGGGTGTCATGAATAACAAAACCTCAATTGCACTTGTCAGAATAAATGAACTATGGATGTTTTGTGAGGTGCCAGGCTAGATGCTCCACCTGTTTGTTCAACTCTCTATTGACTGGCAATTTCAGCTCATTTGCAGCAGCCCTCCCACTCATTAGGACAATTAGTGCGGTCCCATTTGCATTCTTAGCCTAGAAGCACTGCAGGAGAGCGTGCTAGGGCCTAGGGAAGACTGTCCTGGTTGGCCAGAAGAGATGTATGTCCCTCTGCTTCTTCTCCTCAGCTGACGTGCATCTGTGGAAGCTGCTCCTCATCCATCTCTTTGCCCACTGTGCACACACTAAACTATGACTGCTGTGGGCAACATCAACTTTCTACATCAAATCCTTCATTAAGTTATTGTAAAACCTTCTGCCTCATCCAACTGGTCAAGGCAGAGGCATCCAAAATCCTCTTTGGTGAGTGTGCCCCATGCTAGCACAACCCATAGTCCTGTGCACAGGGACAGCTGCGAGCCATGGGGTGGGAAATGAGGCCTGGGGTGCCAGCACTGTGCTCAGCTTTCCCCTCATTGCCTTCTCCAAACAGGCACAACCCTGTGTGCTGCCCTGTTCTGGCCTTTGCAAAGCAACTCTGCCTTCACTCGCTGATTCTCCCCATCGCTGAGGCTGCTGAGAGCTCACTGCCCCTGCTTGCATGGACTGAGCTGTACGGCTGATTTGCATGGGGAGGCCTTGATCCCATTAGATGACGCAGAGATCTCCTTTCTACAGCACTTCTTTTCTCCTTTCCATCAGCTAGGTGAGAAAAGCTTTAAAAGCGTGTGAATCCAGAAACATCCGCTAATGCCAACACCAACCCAGAGGATACCACCCTGTATTTCTCTATTACTCCCTTTCACGGTAGATGAACCCTCCACATCCCAAAAATCAAATAAGCCACATGCTGCCTCTGCACCTCCACATGCCCAAGTTTGCTGGAACTCCTCCAAAGCCTTCCCCCTCTGCTCTCCATCACCACAGCCACACAAGAGCCATCAATGAACGCACAGCTGTGGGAAGCTCGTGACAGAAATAGCAGCTTGTTACTAACACACGTCATCACGCACCAGGGACCCCGTTACACCCTTTGGTTCTTCCACCCATCGCTGGCACAGCTCTACCAGTTCTCGGGCCCTCTTCCAGGAGCAGCATGCAGCAGCAGCCATGTCAGATCACCTGGAGGGGGACAACACGGGATGGAGCCCACTGAGTGACATCTGTGGTTGTCACACGGGGATCCTCGCCCACTGACCTTGTCTCAAGACACTGAGTGGGCAGGACCAAGCTCTGGTTCCCTGCGACCCTTGAAGGATTCACTTAATCGTAACGCCAAGCCCATTTTGGGCTCCATCTGTCTTTATTCCTTCAGGGACTGATAACGCTGCACTGTGTGTTTTCACACACTAGCTGAACCGAAATTAAGACAGATTTCAATATGAAGTGCCTGAGAAGAAGAAGCATCTTTCAGAAAGAAAATTCCAGGGTAGTTACTGTTCTCAGCTTGGAAAATGATCTTGTTAAATAAGAGCGGCAAGGTATTAATTTGGAAAACATCACAGGTGAATTCCTGCTTGGTGAGAGACACGCAAACACACCAATATCCTGTCTATGGGCTCTCATGACAAGAGCAGGGATGGGAAGGCAAGGCAGCCTGCTTCCAACGGGAGGCGAGGAGCTTGCAGAGGGAGATCAGAGGGCTCACGTGTGCAGCAGCTGACCGGCGGATTCCTGCAGTCGGCCCCCTGCTGCACCAGGCATGCACCAGAATCCAGAAACCCTTTTAAACTCTGTCACATCGACAAAAACAGATAAAAAGCCAAGAACCCTTGCATCTCATCACATACGGCAGTTTTTGGCTGCTTAAGGCAGGGGAACCTCATCTGCATTTTGCTGTACCGTCACCACCTTGAGCTTTTTGTTGCTACCTCCACTGACTCCAGCCACAGGCACGTTCCGACCAGACAGACTGCACATCCACATTAATAAGGCAATTCCTACGTTGATCTAGTGGTTTATATGAAGCAGCAGCCCTCGTTATTGATCTCAACAGATGGAGTCCAGGATGAATGGCCTCCCAACAGCCACGGCGGAGCTGTGCCCACCAGCACTGCGTTCACTCATTTCTCTCCCAAGCAAAGAGGTGATCCTGCATCTGTGACAGGCAAAACATATGCAGGAATGCTCAAAATACACAGGGCAACAAACAGAATCAAACATCTGGGCAGGAATAACTGAGAAAGAGTCGTGAACATGGGGAGAAGCGGTCCGACAGGACCTCCACCATGACCCCACATGTCGCGTGGGCTCCAGCTAACACCATCCGAATGCTGGAAGCCTTCCTTCTCTTTCCCATCACCTATTTTAAGGGCATTCTGGAAATTCAAAAAGGAGAGATGGTCTGGAAAGTCTGCAAGACATTATACGATGCACTCCACGAGAGATTCAAGAGACAACAGTAGTTAGAATCTGCGAGAAGCGCAGTGCGCTGCAGGGACAGCCAGGCACTTGTGACGGAAGCGAGGACACGGTCCTTTGACGGCTGCCTTCTGGAAGTGGCTGCACTACCTCAGAAACTCATTAAATGCAGCAGAAAGGACAAATGACGTACAGAGAAGCAAATTAGTTTTCAAATCCATTCAGATCTCGCGCAGGGGTGTCAAGGGGCTAGGACTCGGTGGGCAGTGGCAGTGGTAACATCTCTCAAATGTTGGTGATGGCTTCAAGTTGTAGGAAAGGGGCTGTCCCCCCCAGGAGATCGAGGGGCAGAGAGCTCTGCCCAGCTTCCCAGCCAGCCAGCCCCTCCAAACCTCATGAGGCAGCTCGAGGGCCTCCGACGGACATTTTCTTTTAAGCAGAAATAGGATCATCTAAAATACAGATCAAAACCCAGCTCACAAGAAGATGCAGAACGTCAGCACCTGAGGGAAGAAGCAAGCAGTCAACAGTGATGATGAGCTTCTTCAGAAAAAGATAATTTCCAGTAAGCTGTTGTTTTTTCTCTTGGCAGAACATTACCCTATGCAAACACGTGGAGAGCCTTGAAGGGGCTGAAGTTGGAAGCAATCTGGTGGAAGACCCGAGGAACTGTCTTCGTGGATGAATAACCAACTGTTCCAATGAATCGGAAGGCACAGGAGCAGACAGAAGAAGAAAAACTTTATCAAAACACTGTATCTGGAAAGCAGGCAGGCTGGAACATGCCAGCCTGGGAACGAGGTCACACCCTGAGCCTGGGTGACTCCTCAGCCAGCACAAGCCAGGGCCAGCCCCAATGCTGTGAAAGCCTGTGGCTACTGGCCGGAACCCCACAAGAGCTACAAGCAGGTCCCCAGGTCCCCTCTGAAAGCCTGATTCTGCCTTCACCATTTGCAGCGCAAACCTGGTGAGATCTGCCTTTGCATGCTGTCGGCGTAGCGCCTGCCAGCAATTAAATCCAACAAAAGCAGCAATCAGGAAAGGGGTAGGAGGGAGCACATAGCAGGACCTGCACAGAAGGGGATGGGATCCAGATCCTCTTATACACGTTCAAACAATTGACGTAATCGCTGGGTCAGTTCTGTCCACCCCAAGCCCTGCTCAGTGCAGGTACATAATTGAGGCTAGATCCTGCATTTCCTGCTCTTATTGTTTGTCTTCCTTACATTTTTTTGTTTCTTTGTTCTATTCAAAGCACTTTCTCAACCTCCCTTCTAAAAACACATTAACGAAGGGTTGCTACAGCCTCCTGCACAATGTGATTAAAGAGTAGACACACATGCCTCTTCTTTGTGGAGCTTTTTGCACCTATTACTTAGAGGGAATGCGGGGAACATGCAATGTGGAAAAGTCACTGCAGGTCAGGAAAATAATGTAATAATGTAGGTGTTATGTAGGAAAATCTTTGAAGCCTGTGAAGCCATTAACTGAGCGCAGAGGCTGTAGTAAAAAGGATAAACAGAGAACATGGATGATGAATAAATAGTGGCTGCGGTGACAAAGGAATACATGTTGTGTCCAGTGATGAAACACAGAAACAGCACGTTTGGGCTGGCTGGTGCAGAAAGTGGTTAGGTAACCAGTCTGAATGCATATTTTAAACGTAAACCACAACAACTCAACTACTTTAGCAGAGAGCACGCCTTACACATTTACTAAATGAGAGAAGACAGAAACAGCATGTTTTACGTGACGCGGGAGCTGGCTGTGACGAGTTCTTTCTGCAGGTTGTACCACTAGCTCTCTGCTGAGGGCCAGCCAGCGCCCTGCCCATCGCTGCGCCCTGCGAGCCGTGCCTTCCGGGCAGGCCATCCCCAACCTGTGCATGGCTCTGGGGCCTCACCTCCTGGTGAGGGATGTGGGGATGGGATCTCATGCATCACTCAGGCTGGGCCCCAGTGCAATGAGCAAACGCACCTGGGACCGAGGAAACTCCAGTGCTGTCCAAGTCTAGAAAGAGCAAAGCTGAGCGACGCTGGGAGGTAAGCTGCAGGTTTTCTCACTGTTGGAGCATGAGCTGGGGTCAATCGCTGTGATTTCAGCCATCAGCAACTGAACTTACACTTCTGAGCCTCCTTCCTCCTCTCTCCTTCCAGCAGTGCAACCCAACTCAAACCCCTGGACGTGGTAAATACCTGAAAATTTCCCAGATATAACAGAAGTGAAAACATCCCCAGCCCTGAAAACAATCCCTCTGGGGTAGCCTGAGGTCCTAGATGTCCAGTGAGCCTCCACTGCTGCACCTGGCCAGCTTCCAGAAACTAGCATTTAGGCAGCATTTAGGCAGCATTTAGGCAGCATTTAGGCAGCATTCAGGCAGCATTTAACCTATCAAAGCATTCAGGAAAATGAAAACAGAAGCAAACCTTTGATTCTAGATTTTTCTCCTGGGGTCTGCTCTCCCTGTCTTCGTGAGAGGACAAGGAAGGCAGTTTACTATTTAATTGTTAATTACACTTTCTTGTAACATTTTAGACGCTGAAAAATGTTTAGGGATTGATTCTTCCACATAATTAACCATAATGATGAAACACAGTTTTATACCACACTGCAGTTTTTGTTAAGGTTATTTATAATGGGGAAAGGCTAAATAGGTTGAGTTCATTATCGCTGCTGAAAAAATTGATGTGACCCAATCAAATTAATTTGAAATTAAGTGCAGTGAGGCTGTTAACTCCACACGAGTCAGGAGTTCAAATAAAAATAGGAGAGAATCTACAAAGCAAGAAATTACCAGTGGGCAGGGAGTCGAGCGAGAATTACCGCGTCTGAGAGGTGGCAAGCACACAAAGTTGTCAAACAAGGCCACTGAAGCAAATAGTGAAAATGAATAAAGAGATGGGAAAAGATTGTAGGGTGTAAAAAGAGAAGCTGCAGGAGGAAGGGACGAACATGAAGATGGATTTGAAATAAATGGGTAGGGACAGTGCTTGTTAAGCTAACTATATGTATTTTGCTGCCTGGAGATTCTTATGTCCTGATGAGACAGAACTGAAGCAAGGTCGTTAATTTCACTTTTCCTGAGTTTATTGCTTAACACTGGACCTAAATATCAAACAGCAATGAGCGTCAACCAGTTCCACAGCGAGGTCAAACTGAACTCAAAACCATTAAATCTAGTGGGAACATTTTCTTCTGACAAAGACACCCTGGAAGGAGCCAGTACTTCTCTGACACAACACAGCAGCCGTGCACCGCAGAACAGGCACCTCCGAATACAAACACAGCAGGGATGGGAAGCAGCGTTCCCCCAGCCCTGCCTCCAAAGAAAAGAAGGTGAAAAAAGAGAAGCCAAACTGAAAACAGCTGCATGTCGTGGTGCTGAGCAATACACGCGCACCTGAACAAGCTCGAAACACACCTTGAGGCTGATGAGGGGAACGGTGGCTACTGGGATATTTGTGATACGCACAGTTGTAGTTTAAGAGATTAATACTCTCAAGAGAAACGGGTAAGAGAAGCAGTGGGCTGACATGAGGCATCCCTAGGAAACTTACAGGCTGTTACACAAGATGATGCCTGGTCTACCAGCTGCGATGAGTTTGCTCCCAAGACTTCATCAAGCCAAAATGAGGAGCAGCAAGATCCTGGGAGCACTGGGTTTGCTGAAAGGTCTCCCAACCAAAGAAGCTCACATGGGACTGCCCAGCGTCCTGCCAGGACACACAGCAAACACAAGCTCAGAGAACTGCTTTGACACCCTGCCCCCAGCCAGGCTCGTTCTTCACTTTGTTGCCCTCTCTGCCTCTCCCCATGAAATACAAACTGCTTCTCTTTGCCTCACAGGTTGCGTGGCTCAGCTTCTCTCCATCCTCACCTCTAATTCACCCCTAAGCATATGGGGAGCATTTGGGATAAAGCTTCAAGAACGCATTTGACATAAATTATTGTTCCCCTTTTAAACGGATTACAAAAATCCTTTTATTACGAAATATTAAAATGTTCAAATTATTGGTGTGGAAAAATGTTTCCTGGCGGTAAAGTTTTTAAAAATGGAGGTTTTAATCACAAACATAATCCTTCTTGGCTAACATTTCCAGCCTTGTGAAGCATCTAGATACAAATTGCAGGGGCCTGGCTGTGCTGCGAACAAAGGAAGATGCTGCCTGTAAATAGCTTAGAGGACATCAGAAGACACTTCTCTCATCAGCAATCTTTTTAGCTTAATATAGCTCCTCTTTGCATAAAACATTGACATTTTTGCAATGTTTGGACCCAATGGCGCGAATGCTGATCGTCACCCGCAGATACTGGAGCGTACCTTCAGAAATATGCAAGAACGTTTTACAGACAGTAGTTTTACTTGCCTTCAAAATGCCGTATCTTAATATTTCATACTTTATATATATTTAAATGTTAGTACCACTGGATAAACGCTAACATGCTTTTATGCTAATGCAATCACTGAAAATCCAGATAATGTTGTGTATTGGCATATTCTGTTAGTGAATTATGGATACCTAAATGTACAATCCCACATGCCTAGCAATTATTTTTGTTAGTGCATTTAACTTTTATTTGCAATCAGAGCACTTGAGGATTGTTCAAATGAAGTTTACTTTTGTAAACTGCTGAATGGAAAACATTTTGTTAAAGGTTTAAGAACAGCGAGACTGTGATGAGGCTGCAGAGTCGCAATAAGGGCACCGCTCAGAGAACTCTGCCAGATGGAACGATGTTTGATTTGGTCACAAACTCAGCGATTAAACCCCAAATGTGGAAAATGAAGGACGTATAAGAGAAACAAGAGATGAAATCTTGATTCCTTTCGTACCAGGTCACCCTCTTCCAAGACAGAGGCTCACAAACAGAGGCAGATGGATACCTGCAGACAACATCTGTCCCAGCAACACCCAGGCAACCAGACTCCACGACCCCTTGCTCTGGGAGCCAGACTCCTCTGTGCTAAGGCTGCTTTTCAAGCAAGGAGCAGAAATCTCTAATTGCCCCTACTGTGCCCGCTGCCTCCTCCTTCCTTTGCTGATTCAATATCTTGCAAAGGTACAAGGCCCGAGGGCTCCAGTTGCCGATACCTGAAAACCATTTTCTCCCAGCTGGGTTTTCAGCTCTGAGCCAGAACTCAGCTGGACTGCATGCAGGTAGGTCTGGGGACACGGCCATCCTACAGCAGCTGCACTTAAATCTGCTTAAATCCACAATGAAACCATGCCTGAAGCAAGGGGAGAAATCTCCAACTCCCGCTCACCCTGCAGCAGGTCACTCGGCAGTGAGGGAGAGCTGCAGTGAGAAAGTTCCAAGTCTGGGGACAGAAATCAGGGTTTTGGTTTTGAATTGTGAACGTGGGAAATCACTGGACTTTGTATGAGAACATGGCTCCAAACTCTCTGTACAGCAGAGCAAGATGTAGGTGATGCACCTGGCTGCTCCATCCCTCACCAGCTTTACCCCTGTACCTACCTGAACAGTCACAGACAAAGAACATCCGAAGAAAACCTGAATATTCTTCTTTTTACAAGTTCTGGCTCTGATTCAGACAGGTCTGAGACTGCTCAGAGCCCTGTGGTTTTTTTGGGCATAACACAACTTGCCAGATTCAGCTACGGAAGGAGCTCCAGCCATCCCAGGCTGGCTGAGGAGCTGCCACAGTCACAATCCGATTTTTTGGGGGGAAGGTTTGCTTAGCTTGAAACCCCTGTCCTGAGCCAAGCTAGCTGCTCTGGGAGGTGGCCAAGCAGCCACCAGGTGGTTGTGAGCAGGAGACTGCTGCCTCTTGCCCAGACATCCAGCACAGGACCTGATACCAGCAAGTGAGCGCAGCTCGCAGCCCCGCAGCCCAGCACGCTGCACCTCCAGGCACTTCAAGAAAACTCCTGCAGCCTGACTGAGGCCATTAGGAACAACTCTGAGGGAAAGAAATAAACAACAACCCCTTCGAAGAACAAAACACAACCCAAAACGCTTGGCAGTAAGTACTTGAAATGCCCCTGGCAGCTAAAATGGAGCACAGAGTAACCTGAGAAAATGTACGAACAAACAAATTAAGCAGCTAGCACAAAGCAGATGAGTTGGCATGTAGGTGTCTACTGAGAAAGCTTAAGCACAGCACAGCAAGGAGAAAAAAGCAAACTCAAAACCCAGGCATAATATTTCCTCACATTTTGGAACTGAGCTCTCAGACAATACTTCATCTGAACCACTAAAAATTACCATCTGTCAGAAAATCCTTTAAAGAAAAAAGGCTTAAAAGTTTCCCAAGTTATATTTTCACATTGCCACGTTAGAAAAGTGCAGTTTCTGTCCAAAGAAAGGCATTTCCAATTGAGGAATGCTATGCAAAGCGTTAGTTTTGTCAGCCACCGCTACCTGCTCATATCATCAGACAATTAATTTCTTGAGTCCTGATAATGTCACATTAGCTAAGTCAGGGAAGACAAGCTTCAATAGTCCCTTTCTATTTTGTAGCTTTCCTTTACATGTTTCCAGAGCCTCTGCATGACTTTCTTTTTATGAAATATAATTAAACATCCACATGCCATTAAAGATCCTAAGCAAAAGATTATAACGTTGTTTCAAATATTAATGCATGCTGGCATAGGAAGAGCAGGTCTGCATTTCTGAAGTGAAGGAATGAATCTTAGTGTGATCAGTGAGTCAAGCTCTGCTTCGAACCATGAGCTGGATCATTTCCTGGTGTAAATCAGGGCACCTGCTGCTGTCACTGAAGCCACATTACTTTACATATGCTGAAGACCAATTGCATTGTATGTAAGATTGCAAAAGAAATGTAGATCTGTAGACTATATATTAGACTACGCGATAAATAATGTATAATGGTGGAGAAAGCAATCGTATTTTTAGGCATAGAAATAAGCAGATATAATGGCCCTGACTTTCAATCTTCAGTCTGAGCTTCTGACCTTGAGTTCTGGGTCCACCCAGTGCATTTCTAAAGTCTCAGGTGAATGCACCACACACACATGCATAGGACAAAGCTCAGAGAGCCATCAAACGAAACGAGCACCAACAAAACCCCTGCTGCCCACGTGGCACACCTGAGTGGCACACATTCTCAGCTGGCACCAGGCAGCCTGGGCAGCTCCTCTGGGCAACAGCCGTCCTGCAGTGAATCACAAGCATCCTTCAGACCAGCCTGCAACCATTTAGGTTATGCCTGTAGGTCAGAGGCATGTATCCCCAGGGCTAAGAACAAAACCTTCAGAGACCATGGGAGTTGCTACGTTTCTGAAATCAGCATCTTGCTGTCCTAAAGCAGCCTGGCAGCAAGGAGTAGGAGGGAGAAAGGAGTTCTCCAGGCATTCGTAACTGCATCATCCTCGAGATCTTCCCCCTCAAAGGGCTGCTATGGGGAAAGGAGGAGAGGCAGTACTATTCCCCTTGGATTGTGCAAAAATGAGGAACTCAGAGAAAAAAGCAATCCGTTTCCATGCTGAATTACTTCTGGCTAAGTCTAATGAGCAGGGTGAGGATGCACTGAAGAGAAGCCTGGGGGAAGCAAAGGGCTGCAAGGAAAGGGCTGGGCAGGGGAACAGGAAACTTGGGTGTCGCGGAAGGAGAAAAGTTTCCAGCTCTGGCTATTGGAAATAAACCAGAGGGGCAAGGAGAAGCACCTGGCATACCTGGTCTGGGGGGACAGAGCTCACCTGGAGAGCGCGGCTCCCAGCACAAAGGCAGCGTGCTCCTTCAGGACAGCCTCTGTGCTGTTCAGGCCCTCGATCACCAGCCGCAGTCCACCCATGGAGAGGAAATCCTTCGCGTTGTCCACCTGGGAGAGAGCAGATCCCTGTCAGCACGGAACAGCCACAGGCCTCGAGACTCAATTCAGCAGTTCTTCAGGAGCGCCTTGCTTCAGAAAGAGCGTCATCTCCCCGTCCCTCCCCATCTCATCAGCTCTGAGCTCTAAAAGCAATTCTCAATTAACAGAACAATCGTGGCGGATGTTTCATACAATGCTGCCGGTGAGCAATGGACGTCATGTGTCTGCTGACAGGTGGCTATTATCCAATGCAGAAGGCATCACTGACACTTGGATTAACCATCCAAACTTCCTCAGCACGTGCTTCGGGAGCGTAGGAAACCTGGTGATGTCGGAAGAGAAAATTCTCCGCTCACTCCCCTGAGCGGCCATTACTGGAACCCAGGGAATCGTGTGTTTTGCAAACACAGTTAATTAATTAATGCTCTAATTGTAGCACCAGGAGTTAGAGATGTCTAAGAGCCCATCGGCAGCCTCGCTACATCAGCAGCTGCATGGCTGTTCCAGGCGTTTTTCATGACCACAGTCAAAACTTCCACGCAGACGTGAGCAGCAAGCAGCCAGTCCCTGTTCGGGAGCGCTCGCAAGGAGCTTCTCCCTGGGGCAGCCCATACAATGATTTTTCTAAATCCGACAATATTGGACTAAGTGCCTCTAGGGAAAAGTTTAAACATTAGTGGGAATTCCTCCAGGGAATTCATCAGTCTGTGGCTTGAAGGAGACGTGGGGTGAACCAGACCAAAATCACAGTGGACGTCTGTTCTCGGGGAGAAAATGAAAGAAGGGCTCTGGGTGGTTTGCAAACAAAAGTCGGAGAAACAGAGCAAAGCGCTTCCAGTACAAAACTCAGTCCAAAGTCAAATCGATGCGCTTCGCTTTTACGGGCGGTTTTTTTTTTTTGCAGCTTAAAAGGAAACGTCTGACGAATTTGCCGAATTGCTTGTGCAAAAAATTTCTTTTGTGAAGGACACAAAGACGACAGCGTCATGTTGGTGGATGGAAACAGAACACAGAAATTAGAATAACTGCGCCAAATGACCTCCGCGTTTCAGTGAGAGCGCTGAGCTGACGGAGTAGGACAGAATAAACACTGCGCACTGCTTCCATGTTCTCTCTTAGCTGACAGCTACTTCGTGCTTAGCTTTATTTTTATCTTGACTGTGTACCTTCACCAAAATTGGCCGTACGTCACACACACTTCAGGTACCCAAGAGAATGAACAAACTGTTCAGCTTCATGTCCTACAAGCTTGCCTTTACAAACTGGGGAGCTCACCCATTCTCCCCACCAGGACAACAGCTGCTACTCGCTGTCCCACTGCACAGCTGCCAACAGAAAGCCCATCTCTGCGCGTTTGCTGTGGCTCATTCAGGATTTGCAGCAGCTGTTTGACCCTTTCAGATCCTACTTCTAACTGGCCCTACAGGCTGGATCTGCCAGACCTCTTACTCTTCTGCGGGACCATCTTTGTCTACAAAGAAATCGATACAGCAACCTAAATTCATCCACTGGCAGGGGCTCTGATGGCTCCAACCATAAGAACTTGGAGGCTGTTTTAAGGCTAGAATTGGACATTTCCTTCTGCTTAGGAGGGAACAGACTCACTAGGTGACACCAGGCCAGAAAGTTTGTATCCAGCAGCAGCTGGGATAAATCCAGCCGTCATGGTATCCTCACTGAGAGCAGAGTCCTGCGGGGCAGCTCTCCCGCCAGCCAGAGAGCTCTGCCACAGAATACAAATTGTGCTGCAAAGCTTATTTTGAAGATGCATTCCTTTTTTAACAGCATCCTTTTCTTTGCTGGAGTATCTCGTGAGAGCTCCTTCCCTCACCACTGAGAAAAGGAACACCAAAAACCACAGCAGAAGTCCCAGACCCAACAACTCAGAGGCACTGACCTCTCTGGGGAGCGGAGGCTGCTGCGAGGCACTCTGCCTGCGCCTCGCTTCAGTCCACTGAAAACAGCGTGAAGAAAGGCAAAGATCAAAAGAGCTCTTGACTAAAGTACACAGGCAAGGTTGGAGAGGAGAGGGATGGGAGAAGAACAAATATGACAGCAGTTTCTCAGGGAGCACCTTCAAATTGGAAGAGAAAGGAACCGGGGAGGGGAGATGAGAGAGAAAACGTTGGAAAATAAGAGCGAGGAAAAAGCTGCATGTCAACCATCTGCAATGGAGAGGAAATTAGCAGCGAGAAATGGTGTAGCATGTCAGAGGAGGGAAAGGAGAAAGATAAGGAGAGTAAATAATTGAGAGAAAGAGCCTGCAAAGCATGGAGCCGGGCTTGGCTCCGCACACTGCTGTGCAAGCACCGTGAACTCTGTTTATAAATGAGTTATGCTCTGGCCTCTTCACATTTGCATTTGGTTTTTATGCATCACAGATAACCCAGCAAGCCAAACCTTCCCCCAAGATGGGCTCCCAAACATGCCAACTTGAATCCTGACTGATGAGAAGCAAAGCACAGCTGGCAACCCAAACCTCAGCAAGTACAGAGCCCTTGGGCCAGCACTTGGGCGAAGGAGTTCAGCCCCTGCCTGCAGTTCTCCTCGTGGTGAGTCAGGTCCAGGATGCCCAGGACCACGCTGCGGAGCAGGGCATGACCCTTAGCTTGTAGGGCACAGTGTGTGCCACCCAACAGGCGCTCTGGGAGATGAGCAGTCAGCAAAGCAGCAGCAGGTTGCCTCTGGTTTCTGCACAGTGCCCCAGGCTGGCTGCCCCGGGCCTCCCGCAGCACGACTCTGCAGAGGGCTCCCAGCCATGGGTCAGCCCGCTGGTATGCGGCGCAGGCGGATCTGGCTGCTGTTCAGTAATTACATTAAGCCAGTGCTGCTCAAGTCAGTACCAAGCGGAGATAATGTTCTGGACGCATTCAAGTCACTGGAAGAAGAAAGGGAAGGAAAAGCCACGCTGGCTTACAGACAAGTCATATTTCTTATCAGCTTCCTGCCTGATGAGAAGGTGCTGCCCAGCCATCTGCCCCGACAGCGCAGGCACAGAGCGGCGTTGTGATCGATGCACAAAGGAGCCCTCTGTGCTCCGTGCCAGCTTCCCTGCCATTTCCCCTGTCTGACCCATTTGATGCTGGATGTGGTTCCCTTTGATGCTCCGGTCAGTCCCTGGCCAGGCAGCGGAGATCATTTCCCTGCTGCTCTTGATGGTCTGAAATCATTCACCCCAAGCAGGCAGGATTCTCTGTTGGAATAATCCAGAACATGATGCTGGAAAGCAAAGCATCCCGGCGTGTTCGGGAACTGCTTCTTGGCATGCTGGCCCGATGCTCTGGCACCCTTAACCACAAGAATTAGCCCGAGTATAAATAAATACAAAGCTCTGAGGGCGCCCATTGTTCACACTTTTTCTCTGAGTCAGACAGATGCCGTCAGTGAAACAAAGGCACTGAGAACAAACAGCAAGGAAGCCTCTGCGTGTGCATGACAAAGATTTAATGTGGAAATACAAGACAAAGAGCCCTGGAAATAACCCTGCTATTAGATGGAGCATGGGACTCCATCCTCAGCAGCTCATTCCTTCAGCTAACTGCAAAAAAAAATGTGTTTGTTTTTTAATAAATGCCACTGCAGTGAAAGGTCTTGCACTGCTACCTCTCAAGAGTTCGCATTCACCCTCTGAAATGATGAAGTCACTGAGAGCGACTACTCTCCCAGTCCACTCCAGTTCCTCCCAGTTGCTAGGCAGGGAGAACCCCATCCTCCCCACAATGCTGTGCACAGCCTCAATGCTCGGACACGCAGTGGTTGACCACAAAGGAGGAGAGTGATATGCCCACAGCCTGCAACAAACTGGAGCTAAAAACGTGTGAGGTAAAGCACACTAAGAGAGATCTGAGGGGGAAAAAGAAAATGTGAGTGCAAATCAGAAGAGGACAGATTTCAGGAGATATTCAACCTCACGCACAGTTAATTAGCACGGCTCAGCTGATGCTCAGCAACTGGCCGTCTGCCTGAGCCTTCAGTCATCTCTGCCACCAGCTCTGAGAGAGGCTCTGTAGGCCATTCCTTACTCACGCCAAGACAAAACACAGGCTTTGGGTGTCTCTCATCTCCCCTGGTACGAAGACATTCTCTGTCAGCTGGTGTAAGGGCACATACCTGCAGCCACAGACTCTTTCCATGGAATACTGTTTTCTTTTAGCAGCCACTGCTATACTCACCCACAAAATTGCAGATAAACCCATTTTCACAATATTAACACATATATAAAGGAAGAAAAAGAGGACAAGAAAAAAAGCCAGAGAACAGACAACAAATCAAGCAACACTAACCCCTAGGAAACTGCTTGCTGCTGTTACGAGTGATGATTTATTCAAACTCGGATAAAAAATAAGCCTGCAGTAGCCCTCCACTATCTGTCATTGTCCCAGGATTATGCTAATTAAGGAATTTGTATTACCTGACACTGATAAGAAAAATAAAACCGCGCTTATGATACCTTAGTCCCTGGATTTTACATGGTAGATACAAATGTGTTTTTGTTACCTGGTGAACATAATATTCAAGATCATAAAGCGCCGCTACTTTTTCATCCAGCGTGGAAGCGGAGCTGTTAAATTTGCTGATCAATTTATCCATGATTTCATAATCCGTCTCCATCTTCACGTTCAGCTTTTCAAACTCTTCCTTCAGTTGCTCTATGGGACGGAACTTCTTCCTCACTTCTTCCTCGTGGGCCTTGAAAGCAGGAGAAAACCAAAGAGGAAGGCAGATGATAAAGTTTAGCCAAGCAAACCCAATCCAGATGTCCAAGGAGAACCCGGCTGATTTGGATCACCATGGTGTGGTATGGGAAGGTACCCTGGGAGAGGTTGTTGGACCTGAAGACAGGGAGAGGGAATGCTTGTGCAGATGTAGATCCAGGCAGCTGGTTCTGCAGCCTGACATGCTGCCCAGGCTCACTGCAGGTCCCACCGCACACGGGTGCCTGTCTGTGGATGGCACAGGGCAGCCTGGACACCCAGAGGCTCACACAGCAACACTGCACCATGCAGCACTCATCCATCCACATGCAGCCCAAGCAGAGAAGCCTGCTGAGTGTTCAGGCACTTCTGAGAAGCTCTGGAACCCAGTTATCTGTAAAACACAGCCCGTGGGTGCCAGTACACATTCCCCAAGCAGCTTAGCCTGCACCTGTACACCTTTTCTTCACCTTGTGAACCCTTCAAAACAACTCTGAGCACAGAGGCAACAAGCACTGCCGGTCTTCATTTGCCTGTATGGGGATGTTCTCAAGACCTGACAGCCCACAGCTCTGCACAAGCTCCCCTGATCTCGCAGTCGACCATGTTGAGTAGTAGGCTGCACTAAGGGGAGGCAGCTGAAGCACCGTGCCATGGGGTTCATTCCAGAACAGTGGCCATTTTGCAGTGTTGCTTGAACAAACAGCACCCAGAGGGCTTTGAGGAACCAAGAGAAATGGAAGGGTGTATGGTAGGGAAGGAGAAGGCTCTGCCAGAGATCTGAGCCCAGATGGCAGCAGCACTGGTGACACGAATAGGTGGGGCAGAGTCTGCTGCTGCACACAAGGATGCAGAAAGTAGAGGGGACACACTGAAGGTGGGCTGCCCAAGAGCAGGAGAAAGCAAGAAGGCAAGAAGGGATGAACATAAAAGCAATCTAATGATGTACAATCTGCACTAATGATTGCCAGCCTAATCACTATAGGAACTGCACAGACACACAGAATGCTACCCCCACTCCAACCACAAAGAAGAAATTGCTTTTGCAATAGCATATACAGGAGCATGCTTGGTGTAACTCAATTTACTTTGGCACAGTTACTTCAAGGATGAATTTGCTCCCCGCAGGAGAGATTTTAAATGGAGTACTTTAGGTCCATTAGATATAGCTGGTTTTAGCCCAGTTGCTGGGACAATAACTATTCTAACAGGTTTTTCTAAAATATGGCTTATTTTCACATAATAGAGTGTCACTAATTTTTGCATTTAAATGACACTCATTTCAAGAAGTCCTGCTATCAGTAATGCTGGCTGCTGCATAAATAATCTTACAGTAAACAAAACACTGCTGTGATGCCAGATAGAGGAGAAAAGATTTTCTGGGACTCAAAGACTATTGCCTTGATTCCCACCTCAATTTTCCTTCAACTTCAAGGCAGCAGGAGGAGCTAGGGCTCAAGGAAATACTTGTAAGCAGAAAAGGAGAAAAAGGCTGTGATCAGTCTGATGGATCATATATAATCCGCCCATGTCATGCCAGTGGCTGCTCCCGTCCTGGGGACCAGCTTCAAGCAGCACACATATTCTGTTTGACTTCAGATTGTCCCCTCTCTGTAACCAAACACGAAGTTCACAGCTTCTGTAAGCAAACTTCAGCCTATGTTTCAGCACAGTCATTTGGGTTTTACCATCCAGGCATGAGATTGAAAACTTAAGCCATAAGATCCCTTCCAGATCCAAGTGTTCAGAGGATGCTACATCCAGTGGTTGGTCACCATCACTGAATCCAAAGCAGAAGAGCCTGAGCTGTATTTTTTGTATTTCCTCGCTCTAACAAGGATAATGAACAGCATGCAACTTCCTTTACAAACACCACCACACTGAGATTCACTCCACTCCGGGGGTTTGCAGACATCTTTGTGAACTAAGTGGCAGTTGAACAAATAAATCAAAACAATGGATAAAAATACAGTGCAAACAATGGAAAGGAAATGAGTACGTGAATTCACATAAGTGTTTGCAAGTAATGTTCCTGCATTATTAATTCTGGTCTAATCACAATAGTATCCAAACAGAAACCCCTCAGGGGTCAGTCATCTTACTGACTGCACCTGCTCTGGGTTCACAGCAAAGACCTCATGATTTCACGTTAGCAGTGGCACAACAAGAATGACAGCAACAAATCTGGTGGCTTGACTTAGCCATCATATTTCCAAGACACGTTACATAGGGTATTTACATCAGCATACTGTGCATTGCTTTAGAAACAAGGAACTGTCCTTACCATTCTTTCTGCCTTCTCACTTTCCTTCATTTTAGCCAATGCCTTTTTGAGCTCCTGGGACGTGAA
>JANHGO010000045.1:2833181-2859561 GCA_024606505.1 Aquila spilogaster | reverse complement strand
GTAGGCCCCCTTTAGGTACTGGAAGGCTGCTATAAGGTCTCCCCAGAGCCTTCTCTTCTCCAGGCTGAACAACCTCAACTCTCAGCCTGTCTTCATAGGAGAGGTGCTCCAGCGCTCTGATCATCTTTGGGGCCCTCCTCTGGACCTGCTCCAACAGGTCCATGTCCTTCTTATGCTGGAGCCCCCAGAGCTGAACGCAGTACTGCAGGTGGGGTCTCACAAGAGTGGAGTAGAGGGGCAGAATCACCTCCCTCAACCTGCTGGTCACGCTTCTTTTGATGCAGCCTGGGATACGGTTGGCTTTCTGGGCTGCAACTGCACATTGCCGGGTCATGTTGAGCTTCTCATCAACCAACATCCCCAAGTCCTTCTCCTCGGGGCTGCTCTCAATGCCAAAGCCAGTGCAGATAACACCAACTAGTATTTCTCCACTACTCCTGTTCGAGGGGCAGGTCTGCCCTTCACATCTCACAGGCAAGGATGTGAAACCACAGCCCCCAAGGAAATTGCTCAGGTCACACGTGGAACAGGAGCCTGAACTCACTACCCACGCCCACCACTTCCACACCTCCACATGCCCATTCCCAAGTTTTTTGGAGCATGCCTCAAAACATTCCCCTCCTCCCAGCTCTGCTCTCCATCGTGGCAGTCACAAGAGCCATCATGCACAGCTGCGGGAAGCTCGAGGCCAGAAATAGCAGCTCATTACTAAAGCACGTCATCACACGCCAAGGACCCCGATACACCCTTCGATCCTCTCCCCGTCACCCCGACCTGCACACCCCTTTCACCGCTCCACCAGCCGGTCCTCCCCGTGCCCTCCTCCAGCAACAGGTCCCACCTGGAAGGGAACAACCCAGGGCTGACTGTACCAAGTGACATCTGTATTTCTCCTGCCAAGCTCCTCAGCCTGCGCTCATGGAGGTTCACGCCAGCTGAATTGATCTCCAGATGCTGACGGGGTAGGACCAAGTCCTGACTCCATTCCACTCTTGAAGGTTTCAATTAATCATACAGCCAATTCCATTTTGGGCTCCATCTGTCTTTATTCCTTCAGGGACTAATAATGCCTCACCGTGTGTTTTCACACACTAGCTGAACTGAAATTAAGACAGATTTCAATATGAAGTGCCTGAGAAGAAAATGCATTTTTTTAAAAAGAAAATTTCAGTCGTTACCATTCTCAGCTTAGAAAAAGATCTTGTTAAGTAAAAGCAGCAGGGTATTAATTTGGAAAACAACTCAGGTGAATTCCTGCTTATTGCAAGACATGCAAACACACTAAAATCATATTTATGGGCTTTTATGGCAGAGTACGTATGGAAATGTAACACAATCTGCCTCTAAAGGGAGGTGAGGAACATGCAGAGGGAGATCGGAAACGCTCGTGTGTGCAGCTGCCAACCAAAGGGGTTCTGGCAGCAGACACCCTGCTGCACCAGGCACAGACCAGGATCCAGAACCCCCTTTCAACCCTCTCCGTTGCACCAATAGATAAAAAACCCAAGAACCCTTGTGGTTCATCACGTATGGCAGGTTTTAGCTGCTTAAAGCTTAGGGAAACCTCATTTGCATGTTACCATACCGTTACCACCCTGGGCTTTTTGTTCCTACCTCTGCAAAATCCAGCCACAGGGGCTTTCCAACCAGCCAGGCCTACACGTCCACTTTAATAAGGCAATTCCTGTGTTGATCTGGTGGTTTATACAAAGCCACAGCCCTAATTATTGATCTCAGCAGATGGACCTGAGGATTAACGCCCTGTCCCTCTAAACAGCCACCGCAGAGCTGTGCCCATCGTCTCCCGGCTGTCGGTCCAGCAGCACCAACGCATTCACTCACTCCTCACCCACGCAAAGATGTGGTCCCACCTGGGTGACAGCCAGGACTGACGCAGGCAGGGAGGCTCAAAGCATAGGCCAGCTCCAGGATGATTAACAGAAGGGAACAGGTACGGCTGGGTGACAGGAGAGAATAACTGAGAGTCATGAATGTGGAGAGAAGCAGCACGACAGGATATTTACCATGACCCATATATCGCTTGGGCTCCAGCTAACACCATCTGACTGCGGGAAGAGTCCTTCTTCTTTTCCATCCCCTGTTTTCAGGGCATTCAGAAAAAAAAAAGGAGAGACAGTCTGGAAAGGATGGTTACAAGAAATTATATGATGAACTGCACGTTAAATTCATAAGAGACAAAAACAGAGAGAATCTGTGAGAACTGAAGTGTGCTGGAGGGACAGCTAGACGCTTCTGATGGAAGCAAAGACGCAATCCTTTGATGGTTGCCTTCTGGAACTGGCTGCAGTACCTTGGAAACTCATTAAATGCAGCAGAAAGGACAAGTGACATGCATCTCTTGATGCTCTGAGCAGCAAATTAGTTTTCAAATCTATTCAGAGCTCATGCAGTGGCGTCAAGGGGCTAAGACTCAGTGGGAAGTAGCTGCGATAGTGTTTCTCCAACTTGTGTGATGACTCCAAGCCACCCCGCGGGGAGGGGGCTGCCCACTGGTCCAGCTCCCTGGAGACATCTTGTGGCCACAGACAGCTGCCCTGACCAGCAGGGCTCAGAGGTCTGCACGGCTCCTCCGACAGTCAAGCCAGTGAGTCATCCCCTTCCAAAACATGCCAGGCAGCTCTGAGGGCCTCTGACGGACATCTCCTTTTAAGCAGAAATAGGATCATCTAAAATAAAGAGATCAAAATCCAGCTCACAAGAAGACACAGAATGTCAGCACCTGAGGGAAGGGCAAGTAGTCAACAGCGATGATGAGTTTCTTCAGAAAGAGCTAATTTCCAGTAAGCTGTTGTTTTCTCTCTCTGCAGAACATCACCCAGTTCAAACACCTGGAGAGCCTTAAAGGGGCTGAGGTTGGCAGCAGTCTGGTGGAAGACCGGAGGAACTGTCTTTGTGGATGAATAATCAACTGTTTCAATGAACCTTAAAGCACACAAATAGACAGATGAGAAAAAACTTAGCAAAACACTGCATCGGGAGAACAGGTAGGCTGGAAGATGCCAACCTGGGAACAAGCTCCCTTGCTGGGACTTGATCCCTCTCCAATCAGGACAGGCAAAGGCCAGTCTTAGATGCCACGAAAGCCTGCGGGTGCTGGCTCATCTGATTTTGCCTCCTATGCAAGCTCTGGGCCCAGCAGCTCTGCCTGCCTCTCAGCACAAGGGGAAGAGAGGTGGAGCAACAGAGGGCCGATGAGTAAATATGGCTAAATTCAGAAAACAGCCCACGAGAGCTAAGGGCAGCCCCCAAGACTCCTCCAAAAGCCCAGTTCTGCCACTACCATTCAGACTGCAAACCTGGCTGGATCTGCCTTTGCATGCTCACTGCGTACAGCCTGCCAGCAATTAAATACAACAAAAGCTGCAATCAGGAAAGGGGTAGGAGGGTGCACACAGCAGGACCTACAAAGGAAGAGATGGGATCTGGATCCTCCTATACAAGCTCAGACAATACCCGCAATCGTAATCGCTGGGTCAGTTCTGTCCACCCCAAACCCTGCTGGGAGCAGGTACGTAATTGAGGCTGGATCCTGCATTTCCTGCTCTCATTGTTCATCTTCCTCCCATTCTTCACTTCTTTGTTCTATTCAATGCACTTTTTCAACCTCCCTTCTGAAACACATTAACAACGGGCTGCTACAGCCTCCTGTACACCGTGATTAAAGAGTAGACGCAGATGCCTCTTCTTTGTGGAGCGTTTTGCACCTATTACTTGGAGGGAATGCGAAGAACACGCAACATGGGAAAGTCACAGCAGGTCAGGAAAATAATGTAGGTGGTTAGGCAGGAAAATCTTTGAAGCTTGTGAAGCCATTAGCTGAGTGCACAGGCTACGGTAAAAAGGATAAACAGAGAACATGGATGATGAATAAATAGTGGCTGAAGAGACAGAAGAATACACATTGCGTCCAGTGACAAAACCAGGTCTACACTGAGAAACAGCAAGTTTGGGCTGGTTTTTTTTGCAGAAAGCGATTAGATAACCAGTCCGAATACATATTTTAAATGGAAACCACCACAAAAACTCAAATGCTTTAGTGGAGAGTATTTACTAAATGAGAAGAGGCAGAAACAACGTGTTTTACGTAACGCATGACCTGGCTGCAGGTTGTGTCACCAACCTCCCTGCTAAAGAGAGGGTGCTGCTGAGCACCCCCCGGCGTGGCTTCCCAGTGCTCCTGATCCCTGCCACGTCCCCTGGCAGCACCAGCTCTTCTGCAGGGCTGTGTTTTCAGGGCAGGCCACCTCACGCAGGTCTTAGAACAGCGAGCAGCAGGGGACCGGCGAGACCCTGCACAGCTCTGGGAGCGCTCATCTCTGTGTGAAGGACACGCGAGGAAGAGACCACCTGCATCGTCAAGACTGAGCCCTGTGATAACTGATAAAATGCAACAGTAACTGGTGCTGGGGGGAAGCCGTGCAGGTGTGCTCGCTGCTGAAGTATGATGTGAGGCCAAACACTCCAATTTCAGCAATCTGCATCCTCACTGCTTAACCTCTTTGTCCTCCTCTCTCGCACCACCAGCCCAACCCAGACTCTCTGGATGGGGTAACTCGCTCCAGAATTCCCACATTTGACAGAAGTGACAACGTCCTCAGCCTAAAACCAGTCCCACAGGGTGAGGCTAAGACGTCCATCCCACCTTGTCAACTATCCAGCAGTTGCAGGCACCTAAGGAAAACATACCTGGCACGGGATGAGCACCCGACCCTGAGCTGCGGCACCCTGCCAGCTTCCAGATGCCAGAATCTCCCCAGCATTTAAATTACCAAAGCAGTTAGGAAAACAAAAACAGAAGCAAACCTTGGATTCTAGATTTTTCTTGCGGGGTCTGCTCTCCCTGTCCTCCTGAGAGCACAGGGATGGCAGTTTACTATTTAATTGTTCATTACACTTTCTTGTTAGATTTCAGATGCTGAAAAATGTTTAGGGATTTATTCTTCTGTGTAATTAACCATAACGATGAAACACAGTTTTATACCGCACTGCAGTTTTTGTTAAGGTTATTCATAATGGGGAAAGGCTAAATAGGTTGAGTTCATTATTGTTACAGAAAAAAAATGAGGTGACCCAATCAAATTAATTTGAAATTAAGTGCAGTGAGGCTGATAACTCCACACAAGTCAGAAGTTCAAATAAAAATAGAAGAGACAATCTACAAAGCAAGAAATTACAAGCGGGCAGGGAGTCAAGCTGGAATTACTGCAACTGGGAGGTGGAAAACACACGTCATTGGCAAACAGGGCCACTGAAAAAAATGGTGAAAATGGATGAAAAGATGGGCAAAGATTGTAAGATGTAAAAGGAGAAGCTGGAGGAGGAAGGGATGAACATGAAGATGGATTTGAAATAAATGGGTAGGGACAGTGCTTGTTAAGCTAACTAGATTTATTTCTCTGCCCAGAAATTCTTATGTCCTTACAAGACAGCATTGAAGCAAGGTCTTTAATTTTACTTTTCCTGGGTTTATTACTTGGGCCTTAATGTTATTTAACAGCAGCGAGCATCAACCAGTTTCATTGCAAAGCTGGACTTAATTCAAAATCGTTAAATCTGGTGGAAGCATTTTCCTCTTGACAAAGACATCCTGAAGAAGCTGGTGCCTCTCTGACAAAACATGGAAGTCGTGCACCCTAGGAGAATGGACACCACTGAAATACTGATGGATAGAGCAGGGACGGGGAGACAGCATTACCCCATCCCTCCTCCCGATGAGAAGAAGAGGAGAAAGCAGAACCGAAAACAGCCAGACATCATGATGCTGAGCACTACTCGGACAACCCAGCACAGCACTGTGCAGGGAGGCAAGGGAGCCCATCGCTCTGGGCTTTTCTTTCAGGCTTATCTTGAAAAGCAGATACATGTTTTATGGCGGTCTGCTTTGCCAAAATGGTGCAAGCACTAAACAAGCCTCAGAGCTGGGTAACATGAATAATGGTGATTGGGATGTTCATGATGCACACTGTCATAGTTTAAGGGCTTTAATCTCATGGGAAGTGGTTAAGACAAGCAATACCCAGGTGCAAGCCATCTCTAGGAAACTCTTGAGTGCTGCTACAAGATGATTCTTGAGTTATTACCTGTGATGAGTTTACCAAGACCTATAACATTTGTTTTATCACTCAGGGCCAAAAGAGGGAACAGTGAGATCCCAGTAGTGCTGGGCTTGTTGGAAGAGGCTGTGCTGAGGACTGCCTTGTGTCCTGCTAGGACACGTGGCAAATGCAAGCTTGGACCATCAGTTTGAAATCCTGTCCCCGGCTACCCAGTTTGAACAGCACATGGGTTTTTAAAGGACTGGCCAAAACACCACAAATGTCTCAATGCAGCTGCACAAGCGACTTTCCTCCTGGCTGCCCAATTTGGCCATGCCAAAATCTCACCTTTTGTTCTTTCTGCCCTCTCCCCATGAAATACAAACTGCTTCCCTTTGCCTTGAAGGTCCCACAGCTTAGTTTCTCTCCATCCTCACCTCTAATTCACCCCTAAGCATACAGGGAGCATTTGGGATAAAGCTTCAAGAATGTGTTCGACATAAATTATTATTCCCCTTCTAAACGGATTACAAAAGTCCTTTTATTACAAAATATTAAAATGTTCTAATTATTGGTGTGGAAAAACGTTTCCTGGAGGTAAAGTTTTTAAAAATTGAGGTTTTAATCACAAGCATAATCCTTTCTGGCTAACGTTTCCAGTCTTGTGAAACATCTAGATACAAATTGCACAGAGGCCTGGCTGCGCTACGAACAAAGGAAGATGCTGCCTGTAAATAGCTCAGAGGACATCAGAAGACACTTCTCTCATCAGCAATCTTTTTTAGCTTAATATAGCTCCTCTTTGCATAAAACATTGACATTTTTGCAATGTTTGGACCCAATGGTGCGAATGCTGATTGTCATCCGAAGATACTAGAGTGTACCTTCAAAAATATGCAAGAACATTTTACAGACAGTAGTTTTACTTGCCTCCAAAATGCTGTATCTTAATATTTCATACTTATATATATTTAAATGTTAGTACCACTGGATAAACCCTAACATGCTTTTATGCTAATGCAATCACTGAAAATCCAGATAATGTTGTGTATTGGCATATACTGTTAGTGAATTATGGATACCTAAATGTACAATCCCACATGCCTAGCAATTATTTTTGTTAGTGAATTTAACTTTTATTTGCAATCAGAGCACTTGAGGATTGTTCAAATGAAGTTTACTTTTGCAAACTGCTGAACAGAAAACATTTTGTTAAAGGTTTAAAAACAGTAAGACTGTGATGAGGTTTTAGAGTTGCAATAAGGGCACTGCTCAGAAAACTCTACCAGATGGAATGATGTTTGATTTGGTCACAGACTCGGTGATTAAAACCCAAAGGCCTAAAATGAAGGACATATAAGAGAAACAAGAGTTGAAATCTTGATTTCTTCCATATCAGGTCACCCTCTTCTATGGCAGAGGCTCACAGATAGGGGCAGATGGATGCCGGGAGGACAGCATCCATGCAGGCAGCACCCTGGCAGCTAGACCCTGGGACCCTTTGCCTTGAGGACCAAACTCTGCTGTGCTAAGGCTGCTTCTCAGGTCCAGTTTAACCCAAATAAATCGGAGCGGTACCAGGAGGGAGAAATCCTGAGCTGCCCCGGCTGTGCCTTCTCCTCCTCCACTTTCTCCTCCTACTGCCTTTGCTGATCCAATGTCTTGGCCAGCCACCTGGCCCATTGGCTCAAGATGTTGATCCACTTGAAAACTCTTATCCCAAACCAGATTTCAGCACAGCCAGACCTCTGAGACGGGTCCCAGCTGGACTGCGTGCAGGCAAGAACTGGGTGATGCAGCTGGTTGCTTCATCCCTTACCTGCTTCACTACCTGACTGGTGTTAAGAACAACAAAAATCTGGAGGAGACCTGGGTATTTTTAAGAGTTGAAAAAGTTCTGGATGTGACCCAAGCACGTCTGAGACTGCTCTGTGTCCAGTGGTTTTCTCCTGCATAAAACAACTTGCCTACAGACAACACCAAACTCCCTCTTCCAGATTCAGCTGTGCCAGCAGTTAATGACCTCCCGGGCTGGGCCAAGGAACTGCTATGATCATGCCCTGATTTTCCTCTGGGAAGGTTTGCCTGGCTTGAAACTGCTGGCCTAAGCCAACCTGGCTGAAGAGACCTGGGAGGTAGCCACAGACCCATTTGGTGAGCAGCGGACCATCACCTCTTGCCCAGGCATGGCTCAGCATCCAGCGTACAATCCGCTACCAGCCCCAGGCACACGAGTACACATCAGATTGTGCCCCTACAGCACAGTGAGCTGTGGCACCTCTGGGCATTTACTGGAAAGTCCTACCACCTAACTGAGGCCCCTAGGAACAACATGAGTGAAGGAAATAAAAAACAACCCCTCAGAAAAACACAGACATCAGAAAATGCTTAGCGTGAAGTACTTGAAATGCCCGCGGCAGTTTAAATGGAGCACGGAGTAAGCTGAGAAAATGTACGAACAAACAAATTAAGCAGATAGCACAAAGCAGACGAGTTGGCATGTAGGTGTCTATTGAGAAAGCTTAAGCACAGTAAGGGGAAAAAAAAGCAAACCCAACATCCAGGCATAATACTCCTCGCATTTTGGAACTGAGCTCTCAGACAATACATCATCCAAACCACTCAAAATTACCATCTGTCAGAATGTCGTTTAAACAAAAAAAGGTCTAAAAGTTTCCAAAGCAGTGTTTTAATATTGTCATATTAGAAAAAAGAGATTGTTTCTGTCCAAAGAAAGGCATTTGCAATTAATTGAGGAATAGTATATAAAACCACTAGTTTTGTGGCCATTGCTACACACTCACGATACAATTAATTTCTTGAGTCTTGATCATGTCACATTAGCTAAATCAAGAAAGAAGCGATTTAATAGCCCTTGTCATTTTGCAGGTTACCTGCAAATGTTCCCAAAGCCTCTACATGATTTTCTCTTTATGAAACGTATCATTAAGAGTCTACATGCTATTAAAGAACCTGAGGAAACAATTGCAATATTGCTTCAAACATTAAGATACACCAGAACATGAAGAGTGGGTCTGTGTTTCTGATGTGAAAGAGCACATCTTCCTGTGATCAATAAGTCAAACTCTGTTTCAAAATATAAGCTGGATCCTTTCCTGGTGTAAATCTGGGTACCTGCTGCTGTCCACAAGGCCATATTACTTCACACACACTGAGGACCAACTGTACCACATACAAGATTGCAAAAGAAATGCAGATTTGTAGACAATATATTAGACTAAGTGATAAATAATTTATAATGGTGGAGAAGATGACTGTATTTTTAGGCATAGAAATATGCAGATATAACGGTCCTGACTTTCAGTCTTCACTCTGCACTTCTGACCTTGAAGTTTGGGTCCATCCAATGCATTTCTAAAGTCTCTGCACATGTGAACATGCAACACACACACCCTAAAGCCCCAAAACCCGTAAACCAAAAAGGGCACCGATAAAACCCATTGAGCCCACACAGTACCACCTGTAGCACTACATGCTATGCCCTAGCATGAGGCCAACTGGGCTCCTTTGGGCAACAGCCACCTTCCAATGAACCACAAACATCCTTCAGACCAGTCTCTTCTTGATTCCGTCTGCTGACCCCATTCCTAACCCCATGTCTAATCGACAGCGCTTTGATTATGCCTGTGGGTCAGAGGCACATGCCCACGGGGCTAAAAACCCCCTCCAAAGACCACGCTTGTATTTCCGAAATCAGCATCTCGTTATCCTAAAGCGGCCTGGGAGCAAGGAGAAGGAGGAAGAAAGGTGCTCCCTGGGGTGCTCACAACCGCACCATCCTTAAGATCTCCGCCCTGAGAGGGCTGCCAAGAGAGGAGGGGAGGCAGAATTATTCCCCTTGGACTTTGTAAAAACAAGGAGCCCAGGAAAATCGAGAAACAATCAGAGCTTCCACACCAAATTAGCTCTAGCTAAGCCTAACAAGCAGGATGAGGATGCACTGAGGAGAAGACCAGGGTAGGTGGCGTTGCAAGGAAAGGGCTAGGCAGTGGAGAAGGCAATTTGGTGTGTTGCAGGACGAGAGAAGCTTTCAGCTCTTGCTATTAGGAATAAATCAAGAGACATGAAGAGAAGCACGGACCTGGTCTGGTCTCCCGAGGTTTTCACCCTCCCACTCAAGGTGGGACAGAGCTCACCTGGACAGTGCAGCTCCCAGGACGAAGGCAGCATGCTCCTTCAGTGTGGCCTCGGTGCTGTTCAGCCCATTGATCACAAGCTGGAGTCCGCCCATGGAGAGGAAGTCCTTAGCATTGTCCACCTGGGAGAAAGCAGGTCCCCATCAGTACAAAACCCCCAGCCAGATTCCACTCAACAACTCTTCAAGAACACCTTGCTTCAGAAAGCACAGCATCTCCTCCCTCCCAGTCTAACCAGCACTGAATTTTAAAAGCAATTAAAAATTAAGAGGGAATGACTGTGGCTTGAATTTTGTACAATACTGTCCGCGAGCAGTGGATGTCCTGGTTGCAGAAGCGCAGTCTACTGACAGGTGGCTATTACTACATGCAGAAGGCATCACTGAAAACTCAAATACTTTGATTAGCTATCAAAACTATTCTTCACGCATATTTCAGTAATTCAGGTGATGTTAAAAATTCAGTAAATCCAATGATGTCAAAAAACCCCAGTTCTTTGCTCTCTCACCTAAGCAGGCCTTTACTGGGAAACCAGGGAATTGTATGTTCTGCAAATGCAATTAATTAATTGATGCTCTAATTGTAGCACCAGGAGTTAGGAATGTTTAAGTACCTGTCAGCAGCAGGTACACGGGCAGCATCACCTCCACTCGCAGCGAGGCGCATGGGGAGGTCTGGGTGTTCTTCATGAGTACCATCAACAATTTCATGCAGACATGAAAAAAAAAAGCCAGTCCCTGCTTGTAAGGGTCAGACAGGAGCTTTCCCTTGGGGCAGCCTGAGCAATGATTTTTCTAAAGCGGACAATATTGGACTAACTGCCAGTAGGGAAAAGTTTAAACATTAGTAGGGATTCATCCATCTTTGACTTTAACCAGACTTGGGGCTAACCAGGCACAAATCACAGTGGGCATCTGTTCTTGGAGAGGAGATTAGAAAAGGGCTCTGAGTGGCTCGCAAACAAAATTTAGAGAAACAGTGCAAAGTGCTTCAAGTACAAAATTCGGTCCAAAGTCAAATTAATGCATTTTGGTTTTCAAGGATTTTTTTGGCAGTTTAAAAGGGAATCTGATGAACGCTTAGAACTGCGTGTGCAAAAAATTCAGTTTTAGAATTTCAACGTTTCTCCTCCCTGAAAGACAGGGAGACAACAGTATCTGTTGGCAGATGGAAACAGAACATAAAAACGAGTTATCAGCCAGGCAAACGGACCTCCCCAGCTTTAGCAAGCAGACCCCACCAATGGGGTGGGACAGGACAAACACCACAAGGCGTTCAGGGTATGTCAGGCCCAGGCACTGTGCTCCAGCCTGAATGCTCTTTTAGTCGACAGTGACTTCATGCTCAGTGTTATTTTTATCTCAACTGTGTACCTCCACCAAAATTGGCCATAAGTCAGATATTTTAGGTACCCAGGAGAATGAAGAAGCTACTTAGCTTTATGTCCTACGGGTATGTCTTTACCAAAGTAGGACCTGGGGAGCTACAGCTTGTCTCTTCTCCCCAGTGGGACAATACCCACTGCTTGCTGTCCCTCTGCAAAGCCGGTGACAGAAAGCCGATCTCTGCAGGTCTGCTGGGGCTGATTCAGGATTTGCAGCAGCTTTTGTATCCTTTCAGATCCTATTCTTTTCACTGTCCCCATAAACTGGACCTGCCAGAACTCTTACTTTTCTGCAGGACCATCTTTGTCTACAAAGAAATCTATGCAGCAACCCAATTTCAGCTACCAGTGGGTCCTTTTATTGCTCAGCCTCTGTAAAAACTCTCAGGCTGTTTTAACGCTGGAATTGGACGTTGACTTCTGCTCAAGAGGGAATGCATAGACAGGCAGGAGTCTGCATCCAGCATCAGTCATGGTAAAACCAACCGTCATTGTAACCTCATCAGCACCGGAGTCCTTCAGGCCAGCACTAGCGAGACACCTCAACCGCAGAATACAGATTGTGCTGTAAAGCTTATTTTGAACAAGTATTTATTTTTTTTAACTGGAGTCTGTTGTGAGAGCTCCTTCTCTCACTCACTGTTTTAAAACCAACAAAACCCCCAAACTCAACAACTTGAAGGTATTAACCTCTCTGGGGAGTGGAGGATGCTGCGAGGCAGCAGCTCGCGCCTTCTTTCAGTCCACTGAAATCGGCACAGAAGAAAGCCAAAGATCAAAAGAGCTCTTGAGTAAAGTACACAGGCAAGGTGGGCGAGGAGAGGGATGGGAGAAGAGCAAATATGACAGCAGTTATTCAGGGAGCGGCTTTGAATCGAAGGAGAAAGAAAACAGGGAGGGAAGGCGAGAAGAGAAAATGTTAGAAAATGAGAGCAAGGAAAAGCAGCATGTCAACCGTACGCAACGGAGTGGAAATTAGCAGTGAGAAATGGTGTAGCATGTCAGAGGAGGGGAGAGAGAAAGATAAGGAGAGTAAATAATTGAGAGAAAGAGCCTGCAACGCATGAGAACGGGTCTTGGCTCCGCACACTGCTGTGCAAGCACCGTGAATTCTGTTTATAAATGAGTTATGCTCTGGCCTCTTCACATTTGCATTTGGTTTCTATGCATTACAGATAACCTAGCAAGCCAAACCTTCCTGCTCTTTCTCCAAGATGGGCTCCCAAACATGCCAAGTTGAATCCTGACTGATGAGAAGCAAACCAGAGCTGGCAACAAAAAGCTGAGCAAACACAGAGCCCTTGGGCTGACTCTTCAAGAGCAGGAGAGAGCATCTCTCCCCCGGCTCAGCACCGGCCATGGCTTCCCTTCCGCTCCCTCGCAGCAAGTTCGGAGGCACGTGCTGCTTCACATCCCAGCGCTCCAGGATGCTCATGACCACGCCACAGAGCGGAGAGCATCCTTTGCTTGCAAACCCTACAGGGCATGGCATTTTCCATTCGACAGACCATTTGGTGCCCCAGAGGCAGCAGCAGGATGCCTGGAAGCTGAACGATTATCAAAAGCCATGGCACGTTACCATTCAGATGGAGTCTGGGGGAAGAGGGAGTAGCAGAGCCGTCACCGGTCCCACACGTGGGTGCACGCTGCCCTGGGCCACCCACACCTGCAAGGATCCCTGTCCTCCAGCGGCACGGCTGTGGCTCGCCACGGAAGACTCCTGACAAGTTCAGCCCTTCCAGGGTTATGCGGCACAAGCGTATTTGGCTGCTATTCAGTAATTACATTAAGCCAGTGCTGCTAAAGTCAGTACCAAGCAGAGATAATGCTCTGGACGCGTTCAACTGGCTGGAAGAAGAAAGAGGAGGAAAAGCCATGCTGGCTTAGAGACAAGTCATATTTCTTATCAGCTTCCTGCCTGATGAGAAGGTGCTGCCCAGCCATCTGCCCCGACAGCGCGGGCACAGAGCAACGTTGTGATCGATGCACAAAGGAGTCCTCTGTGCTCCCTGCCAGCCTCCCTGCCATTTCCCTCTTTCTGACCCCTTTGATGCTGGATGTGGTTCCCTTTGATGCTCCAGTCCCCGCACAGGGAGCTGGGACTGCTTCCCTGCTCCTCTCACCTTTTTGAAATTGTTTGCCCTATCCCATGCTGCAAGCAGGTGGGATTTTATGCTGGAATAGTCCAGACCGTTATGCTGGAATCCAAAGCATCCCAGGGTGTTTGGGGGTTGCTTTTTAGCATGCTGGCCTGATACTCTGGCACCCGTAACCAGACAGAATTAGCCCTGAGTATAAATATGAAGCTCTTTGGGCACCCATTGTTCATACTTATTCTCTGAGTCAGACAAATGCCGTCAGTGAAACAAAAGCATTGAGAACAAACAGCAAGGAAGCCTCTGCATGCGTATGACAGAGATTTAGTGTGGAAATTCAAGACAAAGAGCCCTGGAAATAACACTTCTATTAGATGGTACATGGACTCCCTCTCTCAGCAGCGCATTCCTTCAGCTACCTTCCTCCAAAATACCACGTTTGGTTTTAAGTGCCATTCCAGTGAAAGGTCTTGCACTGGCATCTCCCAAGAGTTGTCCCATTCACCCTCTGAAATGATAGTTACTGAGAGCGACACTGGAAACTCTCCCAGTCCACTCCAGACTCTCCCAGTCGCTGGGGAGGGAGAAGCCCAGTCCTTTCCCATGAGGCAGAACACAGCCTCGATGCCCAGACACCCACCGAAGCAGGTGCAGCATGGGAAGGCACTAAGCACAAAGGAGGAGAGCAGTGTCCCTGCAGCCTGCAACCAACAGGAGGTAAAAATGTGCGAGCTGAAAGCAGAGCAAGAGAGATCAGAGGGAGGGGGGAAAAAGTGTGAGCATAAAACTGAGGAAGCGAGATTTCAGGAAATATATTCAACCTCACACAGAGCTGATGAGCACAGCTCAGCTGATGCTCAGCAACTTGCCATTCACCTGAGCCTTCAGTCATTGTCACCACCAGCACAGCTGTGAGAGAGGCTCTACATGCCATTTCTTACTCACGCCAAGACAAAATACAGGGGTTTGGGTGGCTGTTGTCTTCCCCAGTACAAAGACATTCTCTGCAAATTGATGTAAGGGCACCTACTTGCAACCACAGAGGCTTTCCATGGAAGGAACGAGAAAATAATTATTTTCTTAGCAACCACCACTCTACTTACCAAAAAATGGCAGATAAAACCCCATTTTGTAACATTAAGCATATAAAAGAAGAAAAAGAGAGGGCAAGAAAAAAAGCCTGAGAACAGACAACAAACCAGGCAACGCTAACCTGCAGGAAACTGCTCGCTACTGGCACAAGCAATGATTTATTCAAACTTGGATATAAAATAAGCCTGCAGTAGCCCTCTGCTGTCTGTTATTGTCCCAGGATTATGATAATTAAGCAATTTGTATTACCTGATACCGATAAGAAAAATAAAACCACGTTTATGACACCGTATCCCCTGGATTTTACACGGTAGTTACTAATGCATTTTTGTTACCTGGTGAACATAATATTCAAGATCATAAAGCGCCGCTACTTTTTCATCCAGCGTGGAGGCAGAGCTGTTGAATTTGCTGATTAATTTAACCATAATTTCATAGTCTGTTTCCATCTTCATGTTCAGCTTTTCAAACTCCTCCTTCAGCTGCTCTATGGGCCGAAACTTCTTCCTCACCTCTTCCTCGTGGGCCTTGAAAGCAGAAGGAGGAAATCAGATATGAAGGCAGGTGATAAAGAGAGCCAAGAAAGTCATAGAAAGAAACCCCAGCCCCAGATTTACAAGGGGAACCCTGGCTGTCTATGCAAACGGATTTACCACTGTGCATCAGAGATGCGGGGGCAGCATTGGAGGGTCCTTCTGAGAAGCCCAGGAACCCAGTATCTGTAAGACACCCACCTTGGGTACCAGTAAGCACTCCCCAAGGAGCTGAGCTTGTACCTAGGGCTTTGTACACCATTTCTACGTCCTATGTGCCTTCCAAAACACCATCAAGCCCAGAGGCATAGCACTGCTGTCCTCCGTTTGCCTGCAAGTGGAAGTTCTCAAGGCCTGACTGCAAAAAGCCCTGAGCAACCTCCCCAAATCTCACAGCTGACCCTGCTTGGAGCTGGAGATGGGGCTGGAGACCTCCTGAGGTCCTGTCCAGCCTGAACTGCCCAGTGACTCCAGGCCAGTGACATCAAGGAGATCTCCTTGGACACGTAGGAAGATGCTTTCGTCCTCCCAATCACTTAACATGTTTCAGGATGGCTTTATCTCTCGTGGAAATGTATGCACTCATTGTCGGGGACAGAAGCTGTCAGAAAGCAAAGCGGGAGGACCAGCTATAAGATGGGGGTAGCTGAAGTGCTGTGCCATGAGGCTTTGCCAGGAGATAGCTCGTCCCACAGCACGGCCGGTCTTCCTCATACAGACAGCACCCCAAGGGCTGCAATGAACCAAGAGCGGAAAAGCATGTGGTGAGAAGGAAAAGGTTCTGCCAGAGATCTGAGAAAGCCCCAGAGCCAGCAGGGACCCATTCTCCAGCATCAGCACTGGTGGCGCTGGGACAGGCAGGGACAGAGCCTGCTGCTGCAGGGGACAGCGGCTGTGCTGAAGATGGGCTGCCCCAAAAGCAGGAGAAAGCAAGAAAGCGCCTTTTGAAAGGGATTCTGTCATGAACACAAATACCAAAACACATTTTTATACAGGAGTGACCCCCAACTAGAGGGTTTACACGTGCAGTGCTCCCCCCAGCAAGCACTGCCCCACTCCCCTGCGTGTGAACAGAAGCCGAGGTCTCGAGCTGTTGGAAGAAAAAAAAAGATCGATGGAAGTGAAAGCACTGTCAACCTAACAGCAGCCGTACAACCGGTGCTAATGACTGCCTAATTACTATAGATACCATGCGGTAACGCAGAACACCATCCTCATCCCAACCACACAGAATTGCTTTTGCAAGAGCGTAGATGGGAACACGCTTGGCGTAACTCAGTTTACTTTGACACAGTTACTTTGAGGATGAATTTGCTCCCTGCAGGAGTGATTTTAAATGGAGTACTTTAGGTCCATTAGATGTAGCTGGTTTTAGCCCAGTTGCTGGGACAATAGCTATTCTAACAGGGTTTTTTAAAATATGGTTTATTTTCACACAATAGAGTGCCACTAATTTTTGCATTTAAATGACACTCATTTCAAGAAGTCCTGCTATCAGTAATGCTGGCTGCTACACAAATAATCTTACAGAAAACAAAATAATGCCCTGGTACCAGACAGGGGAAAAAAAAAGACTTTATGCGTCTCCAAGACTTTAGAGACTTGACTCCTACCTCAGTTTTCCTTTGACTGAGACAACGTCAAGGCAGCAGGAGGAGCTAGGGCCTAAGGAAATACTGATGAGTGGAAGAGGAAAAAAAAGGCTGTGGTCCACCTGATGAGTCACATATCATCGCACCAGTGTCATGCCAGTGACTGTGGACCAGCTCCAAGCCTGGAGAGGGCTGAAAGCAGCACTTGTATTCAATTTTACAATTTTACTTTGGTTGTGGACTATTTATAACTAAATGGGAAACTTACAGCTTATATAAGGAAATTTCAGCCTATGCTTCACCACAGCCACTTGGTTTTTACTACCCAAGGCATGAGATTGGAAACTTAAACCACAAGATCACTTCTGGATCCAGCTGTGCCAGTGGCAGGGGATGTTATGTCCAGTGGCTTGTCACCATCACTGAATCCAGAAAAGAAGTGCCTTGGCTACACAACACTTCTTGTACTTACTCACACTTAGGAGGACAGTGAACAGCAAAATAACTTCCTTTACAAACACCATCATGCTGCAATCCAGTCCACTTTGGGGGTCTGGAGACATTTTTGTGAACCAAGCAGCAGTTGAACAAATAAATCAAAATAATGGATAAAAATAACAATGGAAAGGAAATCAGCCCGTGGGTGCACACAAGCATTTGCAAGTTACTTTTTTGCATTATTACTTCAGGTCTAGTCACATTGGTATCAGAAAACTTAGGGGAGCAGCATCACATCGGAGAGCTCACTGACCATACCTGCTTTGGGTTCAGGAAAGATCCCATAGCCTCACTTTAGCTTTGGTACACCAAGAATAGCAGTAAGAAATTCGGTGTCTGAATGGCTCATGAGGATGGTTATGTGGACATTGTGTGTCTGGTTTGCTAGTTGAGATCCCACTCACTTGAGTAAAGACCAGAAAGCAGCAGCATCTGATGGCTGATCTGTCGTTGAACTGCTGATCCCAGCCCATTCCACCGCTGCAGCCCCTCTCCCCTGACAGCTCATGGGATAATTATTACCGAGAAACACCCTGAACTGTGCAGATATACTTAAGTACTTATAAGCAGCTTGCAACACAAGGCCTTTAAGTTTGAAATGAATAAAACGGACCTGAACAAGAGTTCTCAATTTTTACAACAAACCCAGGATTAGTACAAAAAGAGGTGAGAGTTTCCCAGGGAACTATATTACTAACAGGCTAGCAAAGGTATTTTAGGTCCATATTTACAAGAAGATTAGTCTGCACAATATTTTCCCAAGCAATTACTTTAACCATCATATTTCTGAGACATGCAATGCAGGGTGTTCGCACCTGTATAGTGTGCATTGCTTTAGAAACAAGGAACTCCCCTTACCTTTCTTTCTGCCTTTTCATTCTCCTTCATTTTAGCCAACGCTTTTTTCAGCTCCTGGGCCGTGAATGAATTTGAGTCAACATCCACCTTGCCGAGCCTTGCAGAGGAAACAAAACAAAACATTTTATGAGTGAACGATTGTACCTGTAATGTTTTCATCGTGATATACTAGCAATGGATAACGTTAGGAGAAAAGGAGTTAAGAGTGCTGGATTTCCATGCATCTCACTTAAAACACACAGAAAAACTCCACACTCAAGAAAAGATTAGTCCGAGTGCTACCTTTTGTATGTGGTTTGCAGACACTTTACCCTGACAAAAAAGGCTCTGTAATCTGCATGCCAGCTCAAAATCTCAAATCCTAACACAACAGAAAGAGCTGCTTAATTTATGCCTCTGAATTTCACGTAGCAATATAGAAAAGCAGGAAATGTTTCAGAGGAAAAACAAAAAAGCACCATTGTGCCACTAGATCATTGGTAAGGACTTGCAAGCTTTAACAGGGAGATCTACAGCTGAAGTGCTGATGATCATCACACACACAGTTAGGGCAAGGGTAAATCCAAGCAGAAATTACACAGAAATGCTTAAAACCATGTTGTGTTGCTCTTTACATTGATCTCATTTGTTCAGGGAACTTATCTGGGCCTTAAACACTCTTGCACAGAAAAAAAGAAAGCCAGCCTTTGAGACATCAGGAAACTAAAGAGCTTCTCCATGCTCCGAACAGGAGTAACTAGGGAAGTGAGGGAAGCGGTGGTAAATCCCATGCACTTTAGGAAAGAAAGTTCCCCATAGTAACTAAACCTGTCTTTGTTAGGAGGGTGCCAAGGGGAAAGTCAGCGCCAGTGAAACTTTTAAACAAATTAAAAAATGTAGGTGCAGGGAAGGCTGTGATCTAAGGAGAACATCAGTAGTAACTGATGTGTAAATGAATGCTGCAATCCTACTGACTGCACCCAGCTGAAAACAATGTTATATGGCTCAGGTCAACACAAAGCGAGCCCCTCACAACTGCTCTGACAGTTCAAGCTCAGAAAGTAGTTTCAGACCGATTGCTGCAGACATTACAAAGGAATAAATGTCGTTCGAAGAAGCCACATTGCAAATTTAGTTTCAGCGTTGTGGCATGAGAAGCCATGAAGGTGTCTCTGAATATACACTCAGGGCACCTCTATTGCCACCCTGAAGGGATCACAAAGGACGGGGCTTAGTTCTCAGCACTGCTGAACTCTTAAACCAGCAATTAAGTCTCAGGAAGAGACAGCAATTGAGTGCATCAGGGAACCCGGCCCCTAATAAAAGACATGAAACCCACAGCCCACCCACTTCTGATGCTTTGCATCACTGTACCGTTTTCTTCTTCTCTCTCCTCTCGTGTCACTCCTTCCATTTTCGCTATCTGGGAGCTTGGCTTCCCTGTCTCCCGTCTGCAGATTTAATCGTACGTGTGACCCTGCAGGAACAGCTTGACCTACAAACAAAGGTCAGATTATTTTAGGGCACATGCATTATTTCACCTTCGCGCACGAAGGGCGAGCTGAAGGCGCACACTCCTACCCGAGTGAGCCTGGCCCTGCACAGTGAACAGGAGCGGGCTATCCACCGCCAACCACTCTCCCCTCCAGCAGTGCCGCTTTGACCCAAGTGCCCATTCAACCTCGCACAGATGCCACCCTGACCCACTGAACGCGTCCCCGCGGAGCTGGGCTGGCTCCATACCGCAGGGGAGGAGCGACCCCGAGCCCAGCAGACCACCAGCTCCCTCCTCCCTCCCGGGCCAGTTCTTAAGAGAGCACTAAAACTCTACATCAGGAGCGGATTTGGAGACTATTTGGAGAAAGGGGAATTGGTTGCTGATTGGGGTAGAGCATAAAATACAGCTGCCAAAGTGAAATCAAAGCATACCGCAGAGTACAGCCAGGTACGCTGAATAGCAAGTGTACCGAGGCGAGGCTGTGTTGGTTTGGAAATATTGTATTAAAAGGAATATATGATCACTACTATCCACCAACAAAAACACAAGGAATACATTAAGCTTTGGTTTTAAATGCAGAAAAGAGGAGAAATTCAGACTGTTTTTTCTTGGTCACGATTCACCACGAACATGTCACAACAGCCAGCTGTCACACTGGGATGAAGAGATGGCAATATTTGGGTGCTTCTTGATGTTGCTTCATCTTTTAATGCAAGAAATCTGTCTGCTTAGGAGAGCGGGGTCACAGCTGAATGAATACAGAGGTCTTAGCTGCACACAGACGGACAAACAGACACACAGCTGCTCATGCTCCTCTCTCTCTTTATCTGTTTCCTTTTACCTATGAAGATTGCCTAGGATAAAATAACACAGTATGCAGGAGACAGGTAGCATCTCCTACCAAAGGGAAGCAAAGACAAGGATAATTAATTTGTACAATAAATATGTGTTCTCAAAGACAAAAATCCTCTAGTCTCGGGAACAACCAGATTGATCCCTCCCTGTTCAAGACCAAAGAGACATTTCACTGATCAAAGGACCTGGTACTTCCTACATAAGACTGGGATGTTTGTCACAATTCAGACAAAAACATTTCAAAGCCTAAAGCCATCCAGCAGGTATAAATGCATTTAGAAAAACCAAAAATCCATTTTGGAGGATTTTCTATTAGAACAGGGTGCATTTCTGATAGGTCTTCTTTCTTTCTTCCATACCCTGTCCATAGGAAGTTGCATTGGTTGGATAAGCAAGAGGATAGACACAATTATCTTACCATCTTAAACTATACAAGGACAGGCTAGAGGTACCTCCTCCACACTTGGCACACTTTCCACCAACGGACAAAAACCTCCTCCTGCTCCTTTACTCGTGATACGTGGGAGCTTTAATCTATACGTCTAGATAGAGGGGCATCTTCCCGCTGGCATTGCATGCCGAACATACAGATACATGAGGATGTCTTCCTCCTCCATGGGCATGAACACCACTTAGGGGAGAAAGCGAGGGGCGAGCCGGGTCCTTCCCTTCCAAAGCCAGCGGCTTTCCTCGCTGGGTCACAAGCACTGGGACAGCCCAGTTTACAACCACAGCACTCACTGAAGCAACTCCTGAATTGTCAGACACAGGCAGAAATAAATGTCCCCATTAGAAGAGTACAGTATATTCTGGCTGTTGTGATCCCGGTGCATCTGGCCACATCAGTTCACTCGGTTGCCAGGGGAGAGGAATGAGGCTGATGGGCTTTGCTTAAAAGAAACATCAAAAGGGAAAGCAACGGACCAGCCTCCAGAAGGGCTGAGCGACTCCTGTGTGACCAGTCCTCCCAGTTTCTATTTTCAGCAAGCAGTAAATAAAACGCGAACCCCGGCATGCATGAGCTCACAAACCCAGCACAACCAAATTAAGGAGACTGCCATCAGAAAAGACACAAACCTTTCCTGCTTCTACTTCTTCACACTTTCCTAAACGAGATTTGACTGAGACCATCCAAACCCCAGAGCAGAAACCTCAGCCTTGATGTATTTAAGCAGTTTTCGTTGCTACAGGGATTTCTTCTCGCCACTGTACACAGCAGCACAGGTTCATGCCACAGCAGGACAAACATACTGCTTTATTAAATAAACCAAGAAAGATGTCTCTGTTTTCAGCAAAAAGACTGGCGTAGTCACTTTAAAATATTCCAGACGTTTGAGACAGGATGAGGTCTTCAGTCTTGTTTAGTTTGGGGTATTTTGAAGTATTATTCATAAAGTGTGTTTGAGGGTGGGTTGACTTGAATAATGTGATTAAAATTGCTGATTTAAATGAGCAAGCTGGAAATCCTGAATTTTAATCATGTTTCAATATGTAGTTTCTAGACACTTCCCTTAAAAATAGTTGATTCTCTTTGATTCCTATAATTTGATACTATTCAACAACTGGGAGCACGCACCGGAGCAATACATATGTAAGCAATTATGCAGCTTCACATGCTGTTAATACAGAATCATATTCTTAATAGCTTTTTTCCTAGAGAAATTAATTTTTTACTTATTGTTTGTATTAAGTTGAATTTGGGAAATGAAACTCAATTAAAAAATATAAAAACAAGTTTATATTTAAGCAATTTTCTGACTTTTTTTCTCCTTGACACCTTAGAAAAATAAAAGACGTCTATCCAAACAGGTATGCATTGCATATATGTGTTACTGAATGAAGCTGAATGGTATCACTTTCCAGAGATCTCCAAATCCTACAGCTGCTAGATATCATCCTGTCCTACTCTCTCACTCCTTATAAACAGAGAGAAGAGTTTCTATTCTAATTGATTTCCCACCTTCAAATCAACTACCCAGTGAGTAGAAATAGCTGCGAAAACCCCTCCGCAAACCTGCAGAAAAGGCTATAGCTGCTGGAGGAGGAAGCTGGCAAACTCTTTCCCCCATAACTGGTTTGTATTCTTTACTACATAAAAAATATCTCATACTTGGAATTTTTTTAAACCACAACTAAACTGATTTGAATATACGTTACTGCATCAACTTGGGTTGATGGATCCAAGAGAAAGCCACGGGGTTTAGGCATACCACCCAGTGTCCCCGATGGGGACGTGCCACCCACCTGCCCCTCAATCACTCAGCTCTTTGCCTCGCAGCTAAAAAGATAGCATCCAACAGCTAAAATACTTCCAGAGGATAAAAAAAACCCTTGCCACTGCACGAATGACAAGGTATTTATTGGGAATAAATGTCAAAGCAAAGTGACAGCATTTATTTTCCAAGCAGGAGACACTGATCCTGTGGCAATGCACTGCTAGGACGATGTTATTCCCGTTCTCAATTTAATCCCTTTATCGGCTGCAGAGACATCAGGACAGGCTTTGCTCTCCCACACGAGCTGGAACACAACTGCTTTGACTTACACTGCTCTCCGGACAAACTGTCCCGATGCCTGGGTGCTGCTATGGGTCTGAGCATCCACAGCCTAAAAAACACCTGGTCTTTTGGAGGTCCTTCTAGTGCATTAGCATTCATCTTACTTGGACATGTTCTGTCTGTCCTGAAAGTTGCTTAAAGTGATGCCAAGGAAGAATTTAATTTATAGCCCTATTCCTTTAATCTTGGTCAGCCAGATTTTTTCAGACATAGTTTTATTTCTTCTTATAATATATTAGACGGAGTAACAGCACCGGAGTCGGCTTCAAGGCAGCAACTCACTCGCAGGGGTTCTGCTGACATTTATAAACTGATGCTATTTCTCTCTTGTGTTTTATGTTATCAGCTAAACCTGTCGACTTAAATTATTGCCTTGTAACCAAATCACAGTTATCTGTTATTCTGTTATGTGTACGTTTCTGAAGCTCTATACCTATATCAAGCTTTGCAGAGGTTGAAAACAAGACGATAAATAAATAAACAAATGGAAAACAGAACACGCTTCCACCACGCTCACAACTAAGTCAAGAATCAGGCACGTTATATACAGGATAACTAAAAGCAGAGGGCTGCTGTGCTGAATATGCATCACGTAGTAATATCCAAGTAACCCCATCTCTCCTTTTCTAGACCAAGCAAATGATCAACTGTGTTTCCTCACTAAATGAGAAGGGTCTCATCCTGCCCGGCTCCTTTCCAGCACATTATTCCATTTAGTGCTGGACAAAAGTGGTTTTGCTTTTCTGCATGGGGACAGGGCTGAGCCCCAACTCACTACACAGAAACAGGCAGGCATTAAAACTAACCAGGTAAGTTTTACATCATACATAGACATGCAAATCTCATACCGAGATCGTGCAATAACTCACTACGCTCCTGGCAGGGGCATCCCCATTCCCTATACACCCCTTGGGCCTGCGAGCTGCCACCCATCGACCTGCTCAGCAAGAGAAGCTCAGGAGGGACACGAGACTCTCGCCCTCCAGAAACACCTTCTGGCAACACTTTGTCCCCTGCAGCAGAGAAATGTCCCCCTGGGAAGGCTTCTGCAAGCAGAAAAAAGGGTGATCCAGCTCACGAAGGCAGATCCCCTGGTTTCTTCCCAACTGAGTGTCCTTGGTTGCCATTGAAAAAAAAAAAAAGAAAAAAAAATATCTATTAACAGTGTGAAAACAAACCACAGTTATGAGTCAGTAACTAGCTCTGCAGTTCTCAGAATCACCTTGGTATCTGAGCAAGCGTCAGATAATATCTACCTTTCTTTTTGTTTCTCTCAGCGAAGGGAAGTGAGGGGAAAGGGACTTTCTTTCTAATACAGGCAACAAAAGAATCCATGAATCAATACGTGAATGTTCCCAGCAAAACAAACCAGCAGTGCTGCGATATTAAAAACAATAAAGCTGCGCAAGATTGACAGAGCATCCGCAAAAAGTTATCTGATGGCACCATACCTCCACAAAAAGTTATCTGATGGCACCGTACCTACTCCTTTAATAAAGTAATGATTAAAAAAAATACACAAGGAGACAAATCCCAGGAAGCAGCAGAGCTCCCCTCTGCCGTATCGCTGGCACTGCTTGCTCATGCTGCCTGCTCCTGCTACGGGCTCTGCCTGGGGAGAGGATGGGATTTCACATGAGCACGGTGCTCTGGCTGCATGAAGATGCTGCCTGTTTCTCACGCTGAATGCTGGGCTCAGAGGAAACAGAGGAACCAGCCCTAGTCTGATGGGGCTCGGTGCGTGCTCTGACTCCGGACTCTCCCGTTAGTGCTGTCGAGCAAGAAAGCAGCAAAGCCTGGCTTTTTTTTTTTATTTTATTTTTTTTTTTCCTATAAGGGTGAGTCATACCACTCCTTGGATTGCCTGTTATTTCAAAACAGAACATTTTTACATACAAAAGGAAGGGAAGATGTGTAGAAGACACAGGTCAAGAAGAGATGGATTACTGATGGGAAGAGGAAGCCCAGAGCCTGAATCTCATTTTGCTACTTCCTGCCCCTTTTTCACTCATCTACAGCCTTTTGTATTAGTTTGTTTTCTGGCACTCACTGCTCCTCCCAATTAAGTGCCACCGGAAAAGGTCATTAATATGCTATATATCACCTCTTCCAGATAGCTGGCAGAGAGGTTTAACAGCATCAGGCCTGGAAGCTCCCCCCAGAAGCTGCCCCAGCATCCCCCGGCCTTTCCCACTGTACCTCGCCTGCAGTGCAGACAGTGAGGAAGCTCAGATATCTGCATCCACATTTCAAGTAGAAACTCCTATGACGCTGGATGAAATGCTTTACAAAGCCACTTCATGTGCATCTCTTGCTTCCATTAGGTCTGTACTTCTGCTGGGAAACCACAGCTGCCTGTTGAGCACAGCATCGTCCTGGTCACTGCCCAGCGCTCCTGGATTTCTCAGGTCCACACCATCAGTGAGAGCAGGGGCTCTAATTACCTACTGTAATTAACTATTGAGAAAACTCTTTTATAATCACCACGTTTACCATGCTCATGAACTGTTCCTTAGGCATGTGCTTGCAGCATCTGTAGGGGATGGGATGCTTGATGAACCCTGGCCGTGACCCACCGTGGCCATTCCCATTGTGCCACTTCTCCCAGGGTTGCCTGCCTCGAGGCTGAAGGCAGCCACGCTGCCTCTGCCTGCAAATGAAAAGTCCTGCTGCTGTCAGGCCAGTTTTATCACCATTATTTTGTCTTATCATTGCCCCTCGATATGGACAAAGATTCTGCTGCTGTGCAGAGGGCCGGCAAGGATAAGGAGATGTCCTTCCCTTCCTGGGATTACGGAGGAAATCACGAGAGAGGAGTTTTGTCCTTACAGCACAAGCAAACAACTCAAACTGCTGTCTTCTTCTGCCTCCCAGAGCATGCAGACAAATACTAAGCAGGAAGGGCCTGATCCCCAAGTCACAGGTATTTAGCTCTCAGCAGCAACTTGTACCACTCTCTTCCAGAAATGCCTGAATGTGATGAATTGTTGAGAGACTGAATGAACAGTTAAAAAAACCTCAACAAAATCAACGAAGTTTCATGTAAGACACTTTAGTTGGTTAGTTTATCTGACAAATCTTTATCATAGAATCATAGAATGGTTTGGGTTGGAAGGGACCTTAAAGATCACCTAGTTCCAACCCCCCGCCACAGGCAGAGACACCTTCCACTAGACCAGGTTGCTCAAAGCCCCATCCAACCTGGCCTTGAACACTGCCAGGGA
>JANHGO010000045.1:2817241-2833081 GCA_024606505.1 Aquila spilogaster | reverse complement strand
CTGCCTGCCCAGTTATTTCTTGCTATATCTCTCTGTCTACCTGGCTCTCCTTTTTTTCCTTTCTCTTCTCCTCTGTCATGTCTCAGAGACTGTCAGACAGCATCTACCTTTCTTTGCTCTTTGTTTCTTTCAGTGCAGAGGAGTGAGGGGATGGGACTTTCTCTCTGATATAGGCAACAAAAGAATCCATGAATCGATGCCTGAACGTTCCCAGCAAAGCAAACCGGCACTGCTGCAATTTTGAAAATAATAAGGCTGCACAAGGCTAGCAGAGCAACCCTGAGAAGTTACCTGGTGATACTACATCCCCTCCTTTAAAAACTAATGATCAAAAAACCACAAGGAGACAAATCCCCAGAAGCAGAACAGCTCCCCTCTGCCGCGGCCCAGGAGCCACCAGTGCCGTGGCAGACATGCTGGGGAACCCTGGCAGCCTCCAAAGCTCTGAAGTGCTGTAAGCAGCCAGCAACAGCACCAGGATCGGCCCCTGGGCACTGATCAGCCCCACTGCGGCTCAGGTCAGAAACAACCACAGCCTCTTTGGTGCCAAGGGCAGGGGACAGAGCCCAGGCAAGAGCTGGGGACAGCTCTGCCCAGGGATGCTCGGGCAATGCTAACTATCCAGCACCTCCGAGCTGCATGCCCTGCTGTGTGCTCTGCCTGCTGAGCAGGTGGGGCTTTAGACAAGCAGCCCTGTAAGCATGGTGCTGTCAGCCTGCTTCCCAGGCTGAGTGCTGTGCTCAAAGAAAAGATGAACCAGCCTTACTCTGGAGTGGTTTGGAGCACGCTTCAGCTCCGGATGCACTGGTTAGTGGTGGTGAGCAAGGAGGCAGGCTGGGCTTTCTTAAGGCTGAGTCATAACGCTCCTCGGGCTGCTTGTTATTTCAAAACAGAACATTTTTACATACAAAAGGAAAAGAAGATGTGTAGCAGGCACAGGTCAAGAAGAGATGGATTACTGATGGGAAGAGAAAGCACCGAGCCTGAATCTCATTTTGCTATTTTCTGCCCTTCACTTTTTCTGCTTATGGCCTTTTACATTAGTTTGCTGTACAGCACTCGCAGGTCCTCCCAATTCAGTGCCACCTGAAAAGGAAATTAATACACTACATGTCACCTCCCGGGGGGAGGTTCAGCAGCATCGGCCCCCAAAGCTCTCCACAGAAGCCATCCCAGGCACCTCCCACTTCCCCTCATTTGTAGGACAGGCAGTGAGGAAGTTCCTGCTCCAAAACCCACGTTCACCTATAAGCATGAGCTCCCATGATGCTGGCCCAAACACTTTATGCAGGTGCTACGGACACTGCACGTGCATCTCTGATTTCCAGTAATCCTGCTCCTCTGCTGGGAAGTGGCCGCCTGTTGAGCACAGCACACCCTTTGTGAAGCCCTGTCCTACTCACCGCCCATTGCTCCATGACTCTCAGGTCTGCACAGTCAGTGACAGCAGGGGCTCTAGTACCTGCTGTAATTAAATAGAGATAAAACTTCCTTTTATAATTACTGCATGCCTGCCATGTTCATAAACTGATCCTTACACAAGTGCTTGTGGCATCTGCAGGGATCGCATCCCTTCCAGGGCTGCCTGGATGGCTGACGGGCTGCCTCTGTCCGCAAACGTGGAGTCCTCAGTGTCAAGCTGCTCTTACCACCATTATTTTGCATTATTATTGCACCTGGGAGACCTCAGTATGAACAAAGAACCCGCTGTGCAAAGTACCTACAAGGACAGAGAGACATCACTTGCTGGGATTACAGAGGAAACCATGAGAGAAGAGCTTTGTCCTTATAGCAAGTGCAGCAGCAAATTCAAACTGTTCCTTTTTCTCCTGGGAGCAGGAAGGGCCTGCACCCAGGCTTGGTGATGCTGATGGAACCCACTCGTGGGGCTGAGGCATGGGCAAGCATGGCCTGCAGCCCTACCCCAGGGGTATATGGCTGTGTCTGTGTGCGCTGGAAGGACTCACAACCCTCACTACAAGCTCACATCACTGCAGCACTGCAGTGTAAGGCTATAAAACCCCCAAGATTCAGATATTCAGCCTCTTCTTACTACAGATGAACAAAACTAAATAGCTAAATTCTTCTAAACTGGACAAACATAGGATTAATATAGTGTTATGGGCATCAATACCCCACAGGCTGTCAGAAGTGGGGCACTGCATCCCTTCATGCTTTCTGGCTCTCAGCAGCAACCCATACCACATCTTCCAGGAACGGTTCTGACAAATCACCGAGAGGCTGAAGAAATAGTTAAAAACAAAAAAAAAATCCACCAAATCATCACCAACAAGAAAAAAACCAAGGATGTTTCACATAAAAGACTTAGTTGGTCCATTTATCTGACAAATCCTTTCTATAATACTCCAAGCTACGCTAATAAACACCCTGCAATTCAGCCTGTCAAAATGGTGATGTCTAAATACAAAACCTTCTCCAGCACTGATTTTGCTCCACTCTGAGCAGGGACAGAGCCATCTGAATCTGTTCCCAGACCAACTCCCAGTGCTGTTACTGGCAGCAAAGCCACCCCCAGGAAACCCCCAGAACTCCACTGACACATCCCAAAACGCCCCCATCTCTGCTCTTGCCCAGGCATCCTTCCGTGTCCCAAAGGAGAAACCTCGCTTTCTGCTGGACTTGAGTCACACTCCTCAGGGCACAGAGAAAAGGCCGTTTTCCATTCCAGTTTCTCATTTAGTGAGTCAGAAGTCACTTACTGGTGCTTACTGGGATGCTGCCTTCCTATGGCTGATGCCACGGAGACCACTGCACAGATTCAGAGTGCTCAGGGCTCTGTAAAGCCAAGGTTATGGGGGAAACGAGTGCCTACAGCAAACCCTGGGAGGACTTAATCTTTCTTGCATCATATGATTTTAATGTCAACAGCTTGCTTGCTGCAGTAATGATGATGTCTTTGAACACCATCCGTCAGGCCTACCGCTCAAATGCGTGTTTATTTGGAAAAGGTTTTAAAGCTCCTCCTTTGTTCTAGTGCAGAGAGGTCTTCTCTGTAATTTGTTTCCCTCACCATATATAATGAAAATGTTTTTAAAATGTCTTCAGAATCCAATCCCTCCCTCTGTGAATCGATCTGCAGCTAAAGGGGAACAAAGGCTCGCAAGGAAGGTGCTTTCCAATAGGAAATACTTGGTCAGACATGTGAAAGCATCAGTTACATTTGGACACTCGGCTGGACCACTGCTTATGACTGCCAATTTAAGCTGAGCCAGCGCTCTCCCACTGCACCAGTATTTGTGCTCTCCGAATTGTAAGCACGCACTGAGAGTCGGGTTATTCAGGCCCGCTGTGCCCTGTGAGTGCTGGGCTGCAGCTGCTGCCAAACCCACCTGCTGCCTTGGCCAGGAGAGCAAAATGAGCCAGCTGCCAGCCTGAAAACCCATCAAAACTCAAACACCTTGCAGCAGGAGTTACTGCAGAGGACAAGAACCAGCAGCAGGCGCAGGGCAGGGAACGTGCCTTCAGCAGTACGTCTGCCACTTCACGGGATGCTCAGAGAGCAATGGCAGCGAAGGCGGATGCTAGCGAGGAAGGCTCTCAGGGAAGGAGTGCTGAGAGGGCTCAGGGAGGACATATGGTGCCTCTCTGATGGGAGGCACTGCTGTAGCATCTGTTGATCTATCTGCTGCTGCTGCTGCCAACACAGAAAAGCTTCAAACAGCAAAGAGCTCCTTGCAACAAGTGCTTCTGCCCTCCCACCTTCCTTTCTGCAAAGGATTCTCTCGTTTGCGCTACGACAGCAGATAATACACTGAGAAAAAAAGAAGTAATAGCATGAAGGCAGCATGCTGGCAAAAACATACCGTCTCACTTTATAAGCAAAACCTTATCCCCAGCTTTGAGCCAGCCATTTCTTATGCACTACCCCACACTTCTGGTTACAGCATGATGCATGTGGCTGAGCAATTCAATAAGAAGCACTTAACTTATTTTCTGTACTCATATTGAGCTCGATTCTGTGAACTGAAGCAGTATGGAGAACAGTTTGCTCCAAAGCTCTGGGCAGCAGGGAGAAAGCAGGGATCGGATGTCCCAGCTCATTTTGGCTATCCAGCTGCATGGGCACTGTGCTGACCTATGTCTCACCAAGCAAACATCAAGCAGACCTGTTATTTACAGAAGCCACTCATAAACCCTCGCCAGCTCACTATGTTATTTATTCCTAAACTACTTCATAATGTCACTGCAACCTGTTAAATTATTGTCATCCCACAGGTGTATTTGTTATACTTGAAAGCCCATCTGGGATGCTGTACACTTATCTACATTCAGAGAACAACGCAGAACGTAGGCAGAGGAAGACAATGGGGATAACCAGGAGAACTGAGAATCTACAGAAGGAATTGAGAAAGATATTCACCCTGCCTAATTTTAGGAATCTAGTAGATACTTTCTCTGAGTCAGGCACCATCGGCTTTTTTACTGTGAAAGGCATTAGCACCTCCAAAACATCATAAACCATGGCTGTCTTCATCATCTGTCCTACAGAGGGAAAAGTCACTCTCAAAGAGCCTCTCCTCCTCTCTCTCTCTCCAGAGAGCACTGAGATGACCATGCACAGAAAACTGCCTTGAAACAACCTGGCAATGCATGGAAAGGAGCAGTTGCTCCCTTAGAATCATAGAACCTATTGAGTTGGAAGGGACCTTCAGAGGTCATCTAGTCCAACTTCCCTGCAATGAACAGGGACATCTCCATCTAATCAGAGCCTGGTCCAGCCTGACTTTGAATGCGTCCAGGGACAGGGCATCCACCGCATCCCTGGGCAGATGATGATGTGCACCCCAGACAAGGCGTGAGTTGTGGTATATTGCAGCACAGCCAGCACACACTGCAGGATGACCAGGGCTGTGGTCAAGCAGATCACTGGCACTCACTCTCAGGAGGAATAATTCAGCAGGACCAGCACCAGTGTGAGAAGCAGGGGTCTGAGCATGGCCATGCTGAATCTGTGATATGAAATGAGAAGCTGAAGCCTAAGATTGTGCAACAGGTGGAGCAGGGGCACAGACAAACCAATAAAAGAAACCCACCCTGTTTTCCAAGGGAAGGCTGGGAAGCTTGAGCATAGGTCTTCATGACCAGCTTTAAGTGGCATCTGTTCCTGCGCTCACCTTCTGTGTAAATAAAGCACTCAAAGCTGAAACTGAAAAGACAGACAGAAACCACAGAGGAAGAATCCTCCCTCTGCATGGCTCCATCTATCCCTGGGAGCGTTTCAGGACGTGCTGTGCTGCTGGCAGAGCGTGCCGCTTATTGCCTCGGATTGCATCTCCATGAGATGTGTGTCAGCTGGCCTACCTCATGCTGCACGGTGCGGTCTCATTACAGCCCAGCACTGCTTTCACCAGGCCTACAGCATCCACCAGAGCCAAGAGAGCGCAGGTCCACAGACAGTTGGACAACATTTCCCCTGTTAAGCGCTGGAAGGTGCCTGATCCGAAGTGCCTGGCTGCAAGACGAGCAGAACGTACCGAGTGCAACGTCTGCCAGCTCTGCTGCCAAGCCATAGTGAAAATGAATTTGAATAATAAAAGCTGGAATAAGAAGATGCCTTGGAGAGAGTGTTGGTATAGTGCTTTCCTAAGCTTCAATTTAAAGCCTCATTTCTACAGCTAATGCAGTCGTAAGGGACATTAGCCTAATTTTTGTCAAGAGAACTTGTCAACACTGCAGTATTTAAGACAGGCACTAAGGACTTGTTTTATCTCACAGATAGATCACTGAGAAAGAAAGTAGTTGTGCCACGCTTGGTTCACAGGAAAATAAATTGACATTCTTCCTGGGCCTCACTGGGAGATGCTGGGTTTTGTGGGAGGTTTTAAACAACATGCACATAAGCGGCCTCACACTTTGGCCAGTGTGCAGTGCACACCCTGCAGCTGAGATAAGGTCCAAACCCACACGAGGATTAGATATGGGAACCCACAGGAATGTACTGCAGACACCCAAAGACATAAAAGTCCTGTCCTTTCACTTCTACATACATTACGTAAAACACTTCCTGAAGGGTCTACTGATGGTGCTCACTGCTGCAATCACAGATAACTAGCAGATTCTAACTTCTAGCTAGCAGTACAGAATTGGCTTTGTCTCCTCAGCTGCTCAAGGAGGAAGTTAAAATGGAAATTGCCTGGCCTGATTTTGGAAGATGCTCCGTGGGTGAGTCAGCAGAAAGAGAAGAGGGGCCGTAACCTGTATCTTCAGAGAAAAAAAAACATTTGCGCGATCCTGCTCCCATCATAGCCCTGCTAATATCTTTGGCATCTGTCACAGTGCAGTCACTCAGTGATAAAAACTGCAAGAGCCTTAATATATTCTACCAAGCCACTCCTGGAACACGCTCCCTTTGTCTGAACAAGGCTGCTCCCACTCTGACAGACACCATCCCTGCAAGCTGCCCTTGACATCCCGGCCCGAACCTTTCCCTTCAGCACCAAACAGGAGCTTTCTGAAAGAGTTAACATGTTCACACAAGCTCGGGTACATTATTATCACAGTTTCATGCTTTCCATCCGCCAGCCTCCGAGCTGCATTTGCAACAAGTCCAAGATAATAATGTTGCGGCCAAGGCAAAAAAAGTCGTGTGAGACTTGCAGCTTCCTCAGTGCAAAGACAAAATACCCTTTCATTGGCAGGAGTGTGATGTGGGGCTGCAGGCTGACAGGCAGGAGGACAGCTCTGCTCTGCTACAGATTCTGTGCTCGCAGAAGAGCTAAATCATTACGATGGCCAGAAATGTCCCTCGGGAAGGAAATCCTCTCAAAGATAAATCAATAACTCAGTGTAATTTTAGCATGCAGCCAGGAGAATTTACATTGCCAGGAAGGCTGAGAGCTCTGTCACGGAGACGGAGCTGCACCAGAACTGAGTGCTCTGCAGCGTTTCCCCAGGTGAGAGCCCAGGCTCTGGGTCCTGGGCACAGTGTAGGAGCTCCACAAGCAGCCTGGACTCCAACGTGCCGGCACTGCCGTGGCCCCAGAAGGACATAGCAGCAGGCAAGGATGTGGCACAGCTGAAGTCCCCTGTAAGGAACCTACCTGCATCCCAGCTGCCCTCCTCTGCAACCATGGCATCGCTGATAGATACTCTTGGGTCTTAGGGGTAAAAGCACACAAACACAACGCAGGATATAAAAACAAGCACAGAGCACAGGGGAAGCATCACAGCCACTGCCTTTACCCCCTAGGGGTTACAGGGGCTCCTACCAGCAAGAGCATCTGCAAAATAAGGCAAGACAGTGATGCGTTGCAGAACATGCTGTGATTAATGAGACTGCAATTTACGTAATTATATTAATGCAAAGTACACTTGGACCAATAAGTTCAAGGAAACTAATGACACTTTACAGCGTGGTTCAACACCGAGCAGAAACTCTGGCAAAAAGAGAAGAAAAAAAAAAGGACCCTAATTATTCAGTAGTTCTTCTCCTCACAGATTCTCAGGGTCAGCTTGGAGGAGAAGGTGGCCTGAATTATATTTTCGTTTCCAGAACATCAACAGAATCGTTAACTAAGTTCCAGCGGCAAGGTCGAAGCCTGCCCATAGTTATGCATGCCGGCCCCCTCCTGCCTGCCAGCTCCAGCACGCTGTCACCAAGAAGGTGTCAGGCTGACGGTGTCCTCTGTGAGCGCGTCTGAAACACGCGCACCCTGTGATGTTCCTCCAGAGATGTGGCCGCAGTGCCACTGCCATCTTTTTCCTCTCGTTCCCACCACAGATGGATAAATTACAGCTAATTCCTTAGGAGCTAAAGCTGGTCTCTTGAAGTGCAGGACTTGAACCTTACTAAAGATAAGCCTGATGAGCAAACACTCCACTCTATTCAGCAGCGATTGACTGTACATCCACGCCACCTACGTATTGCACATTGTAACCAAACCACCAGGCAGACGTGCAGCCTGTGCTGCTGAAGCACCAAGGTCTTGCAATGTCCACAAGTGCCTGGGGAGCCCTGGAGCAGGACTGCTCAGCACCCCGATTCGTTCGAGGATGCACAAATGCATGCCATTCCACCTGCTCTCCTTCAGTCCCATCAGGCTCTCCCAACAGATGTGCCCACATCATCTAAGTGTTGACACATTCCAGGTGCCACTTTCCTCAAATCTGGTTTTACAGGAGCTCCAGATGTGCCTGTGTTTCCATGCTATTTCAGCAAGTCTTGGACCTTGCACCTCTGAAACGCCAAAGGATTCACATCAGCACTGATCCAAAGAGCTGGAGATGCAGTCTTATCATCCCAAATTGAAGCGTGACATTCTTCAGGCTCCCACGATGTTCATCATGAAGCTGCCCAAGAAGCAACAGTAGAACTATTCTGTAAAGGCAACATGAGACAGGAGACCATACAAACGTACCTCCACGTTCAGTACAAAACCAAACCCAACAACAAAACCTGAAACAGACGGTCACATTCAGAGATTCAGTGCTCCAAGACCACACTCTTAGGCTACAAGCAGGTAAAGCTCTCCAGTCAGCTACCAGGCTCAGCAGCATCACGAAACCTGCAAAAAGCCAACTCAGAGATGACTGGGAAGACACGTATAAAGTAATCTGTCACACGGCAATTTGTGTGCACCCAAATGTCCTGCAACAAAATTAGAAATCAATAGCAAGAAGCAGAAACCCTCAACCACACAGTAAAATATAAAGAACACTTGTTACATTGATTTTTTTTAAAAGTGTCTAAGAGAAGACAGTTGCAAAAGAGTCTGAGAAAGCAAAGCAAAATGCCTGAATTGAGGCCCTTTTTCTTAAAAAGACATTAATAACGGATTTTCAATGCAAGAAGAAAAACTGAAACCCACACCAAATTCTCCTGGTAATAACAGCTTTCTGCAAAGCCCAGCTATTAACGTAACAGGGACGTCCATCAATCAAGCACACAGAAAGTACTTGGAGAGCTAAAAAAGGAGCAAGCAAACATCTGCTTTTGGCAACTTAAATTTTGTCCTTAAATGCAAGGAACATAATAAATTATCACAAAGTTGGAATTGAACTCATTTTCTTCCATCCTGGACAGTTAAGTGCTGAGCACGGGGGTAAAGGTACACAAACACAGCACTGCTGTGATTTGTCCTGACAAAAAAAAACTGGAGAAATAGGCACGATTTCATCTGTAGACCAAGCAATACTTGAAAAATACCTGTGCTGCTCTCAACACCAACACAATGAGCTCCCAACAACAAACGAGTGGCATTACCCGCAGTGAGGTGACAGCGAGTGACTCTCTGAGCTAGCAGCTTCAGCAACCTCCTTTTTGTACTTAAGAAGTTCCTAGGAACTCTTCTCCACTTCCAGACATCCTAAACCTGTCCAAGACTCTGTTTACATGCTGAAACAATGTCAAGGTGGGATGAAAAGGCACCCAGGCTTGCTCCAAGATGACAGCCACATCCCTCCTCATTTTAGCTCTTTTCCCGTTCCTGCACAGTCCCCACAGGAAGCTGCAGCGATTAAGACAGAAATGCTGGCACCAAAGGCCTAAGTGCTCACATCTCACACCGCTTCACATTTCAGGTCCATCCTCCCAGACGAGCACTGCCTGACTGGGGCATCAGCAGCAAACCTAACAGCTGCTGGATTGACACCGAAAAAAAAACAGCTGGCAAAGAAAGTAACTGAGGTGCTCCTGTGCCTCTGATATTTTCTTTCTTTAAACATGCTAGGTCAAAACAAGCAGTGGAGCTAATGAGCAGAATTTACTGATTCAACGAGAAGGAGCTGCAGGAATCGCTGCAACTAAGTCAATGTATTCTGAAGAGTGACACTATAAAGTGACATTATAGAAATCTGTATTTACCGTCTCCCCATGCTTTCTGTATCCAAGGTGCTGTGTTACACTTAATAACAGTATTTCTCCCCAGCTGCCAGTGTTGCAAATCCTGCCTGACACCTGACAAGCTAACGGTTGGGGTTAACCTGTCCCCCCAGCTATGCACATCTCCACTCAGTGTAAAGCGTTGGTAGTGTGCAAAGGGATAAACAATTAAAGCAGCAGTGCCCGGGCGACACACGGGAGAATGCAGACAGCTTCCTCGTGTGCTGGCTCCATGATGCAGAAGCGTCCTTTTCTCCCTCCTTCATAGGCAGGACTGATGCAGAGAACAGCAGCTGCTGTAGGGAAGCACCTCCACCTCTGTGTGAGGGTCCTCAGCTCCACTACCTCTGAGATGTGCCTCTCAGTGACTTCACATCTAGCTCTCAGACCTTGAACACAACATCCTCCATGCAGTCTTCGTGGAGAGTCTTGTTTTATCTGTTTGTGTAATGTTCTCCAGTCTGAAAGAAAAATCACCTCTGCACTCAGGCTGTACGTGGGCAGTGCCTTGGGTTGTGGATGGATGCTTGAGAAAAAAAGATGCTATCATCCAACCGCTGCCTGCATCACCTGTACTGCAGAGCAGCCAAAAGAGATCAGGCAAACCATCTCTAGTCCAATTCAAGTTAAAAAGGAAAAAAACAAACACCCACAAAACCACACCATAAATCAGTCTACCAAGTACAGAAGAGACTGAATAATAAAAACAGAGTTTGACCTAACCTGAGGACCTGCGCTGTAGCAAACGAAGGGGAGCGTACACACTTGCTCCCTGCAGAGCAGTTGTATTAACACCTTTCACTGATGCAGCTTGGACTTGGACTTGGCTTTTCCTCCTCCCTTCCTGCCAGCAAACACGGGCTTTCCACCAGCAGAGTGAGGTAAGAGCTGTCCTCTGGCTGCAGCCTCACTCTGCTCATGTTGCAGGAAGGACCCTTTCCATTCCAGAATGCAAGCCAAAGTTTTGGAAGAGAGAAGTTGAGGAGATCAAAGTAGGTGGGAAGATGACAGAACAAGGCTTAGGATGAGAAAAGCAGAAGGCCTCTTGCCTCAACTTTCAGCAAAAACTCTGGTCCCACAGGGGGCCTTCATTCTGGCAGCTGGCTCCAGCCCTGCTCAGATCCACATCTCCTCGGTATTGTCTCAGCCATCACTTTCTGCTGCTCACCTCAGAGGGGTCTCAGTAACTCTTCCCATGTTTGTTCCATTTAGGTTTCAGTCACGTTTCAGGAAGGAACAGTCAGCATCACCACCAGGATCTGCAGCTCTCTGTGGAGCCCACCATGAGATCTTCCATGGTAAGAAGGGCACTGTCCTACACAGTCACATGCTGGTGGAAGCTGCAAGATCGCCCAAGCCCTAGCCCTGCTCAAGCAAGGACACCTCAAGTAGACTGCCTAGAACCGTGTCCAGTTGAGTTTTGAGCATCACCAAGGATGGAAAATACATGACCTCTGCAGACAACCTGCTCCAGCGTTCAGTCACCCCACAGTAAAACAGTTTTTTTCCATATTTAAACAGACTATCTTCTGTTTCTTTCCACTTCTTCTCCCGTCCCTGGGCACTGCCGGCAGGAGGACTATGCTCACCTCCTTGAGCTAGCAGTTCCTCACACAACCCAGGAGCCCGTTGGCCACCTCTGCCTCAAGGGCACTTTGCTGGTACATGTTCAAGTCCATGTCCTCCAGGACCCCAGGTCCCTTGCTGTCAAGCTGCCTTCCAGCTGCTTGGCCATCAACATGCACCAGAGCAGGCAGTTACTCTCCCTCAGGGCAGAGACTCCTTACAGACCACTTCTACATCCTGTCCAGGCCCCTCCAAAGGGCAGCCCCTCATCAGCCGCCCCTCCCACCTCCATATCACACAGTCCGTAAACACCAGCTTTCCATAACTCACCACCTTATTACGCTCTCATTACTGAAGATACCAAATTTCTGATCATTTCTGCATATTAGCAACCGCAGAACAGTGAGGCAATCATAATTAGCAGGCACCCGGTTACACATTAAGCAATCATATGATGTATGAAGAACAGGTGGGCTTTGTTTCAAATAAGCAAAGCAGATTATACCAAAAGGTAAATGCATCTTATAATATGGTCTTGAAGATAATTTAAAAGGTGCTTTTGGAAATACCACCAGACAGAAATAGAACGGTTTCACTTGGGCTGCGTGACAAATTCTAAAAATAAAACCTGGTCTGGGGTTAAAATGTAAATTGTTGGTTAGATCTACTTATTCACACCCTGCAGTGATGGCATAGACACGCAGCCTAATGCTTTTTCTTTTACTTCGCAGGATCATAGGCACATTCCTGTTATTGCCATTGCTGCTTGCACGGTCTTTACAACCCTGGGAGATCTCCTGCAGAAGAACAGAAGAAATACCAAGTGACAGGCTGCATACATTAACTCAGTATTCAGATAACATCCTGTTGCAAGTGAATGACCCGAGCGAAACTTCCTGCAGTCTGAAGGAGTAGGCAGAAATCAGGACAGAGAAGACAGCATCTCTGAATTGAAGGAAGGTATTTTGAATCAGAGATGCTATCCCTAATTAGAATTTCCAACACCACCACACTTACTCCTTCCAAAATGTAAATACGTAATAAAAAATTAAACTTGAATTTAGTTGTATGAGAGTTCTTGCAATAAATGGGAATTAGTTCTACAAAACGTCAAAACAGACCTAAGGAGATTACATTTCTTTCCCAAGCTTATGCTGGTAGCGCAGAGCTGGAAAAAACAGATATATATACATTTTCGACTCAGAATCTTCCTTGAGATGCTAAAGGAAGCTGCTTCAGTAACGCAGACATTTGTTTCAGCATGCATTCAAGGAAGAACAAATGCAAAACAAGCTTCTAGACCTCAAGAAACATGAAATACCCTTTTTAATTTATACCCCAGACAAATTCATTGCAGATTCTGAAATGAAGAGAGGGCAGAGAGCAAAGAAAACACATTGCCAAATGTGTTGGCAATGACAGCATGATGGATATGAAGAGGAAGGTGCTTTCAAGCAACAATGGAGCACCTGGCTCAGAAAAGGGTTTGTGGAAAAAGAGAATCTGCTGCTAGTGTGATCCTATATAAATACATGGAAATTAAAAAAAAAAGAATGGCTGCAGCCACATGTGAGTAAGAGCACAGACTGGAGCCAGGAAACGTGCAAGACCAGGGTGACCATGCTGTGTGCTGCGTGCCCAGCAAACATCTTTGTGTTTACCTACTTAAAATCAGCTTTGTATATGTGTCAGTAAGTGAGGTCTTTTTTTTCATACAGGAAGGAATGACCAGAACAGGACCAGAGAAAAAATACTGTCTTCCTAATTATGAAAAAGATAATGTTGTGAACTCATCAAACACACAGCTGGGCCCAAAACCACATCTGTGTCTTCGGAAAGGGGTTCAGAAATGATCGTTCTGGTCATAGAAGAGGGAAGATGCTCAGATGGGAAATTCAGGATTACCAAGGCTGGATACACTCTCAACATGTTCCCCAAAAGGGAAAACATTTTTCTTCCAAAGCACTGTTACAAGCTCAAAATAAATAGGTAGGCTGTTAGATAAAGACAGAGATAAAAATAGGTCTGTTATTAAATACCTCTTCTTTAATGAGGTTCATCCTTCTAAACAGCCACAGGAAGGTTATTAACGTTATTACAGAAAATACAGCATGCTTGCACATAAAAACTAGAGTAAGACATTTCTCATTCCCCAGCACTCACTGAAGCGTCTCTGTAGCTCACAAGCTCACAGCATCCCAGGCTTGGATGAAAAAAGATGAGAGGAATGAGATACCTCCTGCCTGGAAGGAGATCCCCACCAAACAATGCAAATTTAACCATGTGAATGACTCCCACTGCCTACATCCACTGGCACACAGCTGATATACTTACTCCTTCAGCTAACGCTGTGCTTATATTATAACACCAGCCAGAGCATCATCAAAGCTAACTCTGAAAATACTTTGAAAAAACACAGCCTAGCTTCCTATCGTTGCACAAGAAAAGCCACTTGACTCTACAACACCTCCATCACCCACATCACGACTGCTAACACTTACATTAACTAACAACTGCTAACTAACCACTAACACCCTGTTGGGGGGAATGGAGTCACACAAGCAGCCAGCAGGAGTCACCAGCTTGTCTCATGTGAAAACACGTCAGTACATACTTTTTTCAACTATGTCTACTATCTGAACTATTGGCTGTGTTAGAGAAGCTACAAAACTTTTATCTGCACTTGGGGAAAAAAAAAATGGGCTCCCAATTCATTTATCTGAACCTGACACCGTCACAGACATGCTGCTGGGAACAACGGCTGCAGAACTCCTCATGTCACAGAGATGCAGGTGAGAAATAGGGGGAAAACCTCTGAGCCAGGACAGTGCCCAGGGGGAAATACAGAACCACAGCCCCACTGATACAACCGTCAAACAAGAAAAGCAGAATGTTTACTTACACGAGAGTTGTTTTTTGTTTTTTTTAATGTGCATGTTCAGTTACTGGCCCATAAAGTTCTGTTATTTGCTATGGTTTCCCACTTCAGAGTGTGAAAGAAAAAGGTTCTGCACCTCAGCTGTCTCCTGGAGAAAGTCAGCTTGATGCCCTAGGATGCAGTACCATGATTGTATTGGGTTGTTTCAGGACCAAGGTGACCACAGTCCCAGCAACAACTTTTTACTCAGGTAGATAGCAATAGGACAAGGGGGAACCTTGTTAAACTAGAAGAGGAGAGATTTAGGTTAGATGTTAGGGGGAAATTCTTTTACTCAGAGAGCAGTGAGGCCCTGGCACTGCTGTCCAGAGAGCTGTGGAGCTCCATCCCTGGAGGTGCCCAAGGCCATGGATGGGGCCCTGGGACACCTGAGCTGGTGGGAGGTACCCAGTCCACAGCAGAGGACAGGACTAGGGGGCTGTAAGGGCCCTCCCAACCCAATCATTCTATCACTTGATGATCACCGCACTGGCAGCCACAACAGCACCTCAACAGCATGCTGAAAAACGCTTTTATAGACAGTATTTCCACGTTCAAAGAGCTAGCATCCTTCAAACACTACCTACTTGAATAGAGGCTTCACAGACTTCCTATCAACACGCTCTGTGAGCATTTGCAGCACTGAGAACTTGCTTGGTTTTACATCCCAGCACTCCACCGCACTCCACCAGAATCAGAAGCGGTACATGGAGTTTCAGTCCCAGCACCTTGGCCAGAAAAGACTTCCAGTGCAAGGGAGAATTAAGCAAGAGCTCCAGTGTTAAGCAGATCATCCATCCTGCAACGTGGAGGTGAGAAGTCAAAGAAACCATATGAGGATGGGGAAGCCGAGAGAAGGGAGCATGAAGCCATCCAGTAAGAAACAGGACGACAGGCATGAGATACCTCAAAGATGTCAAAAGCAGGAGGTGAGATGGTTAAAAAGGCAGAGGGAGCTACTAGCGGTCATAACTCTAACTCCAGGCTCTGAATATTTGCAGTTGCTCTCAGGACTGCCTGGTCTTTCCTGTTGGCTGTAACCAGCCGGCAGCAATGCCTGCTGCTGGCCAGAGTAGATAGTAACAACCCTACAGCTGAGATTCTTCCCCTCTCCACATCAGTTATAAATGTTTTTTGTTTATTTTGAAGTACTGGGAAAGAAGCATTTCATCCAGTAAAAGTGAGGTTTACGCATGTCAAGCTTTGCTAAAACAAGCATATCCCTGCGGCTTACTGATGTTTTTCACAGCTCTCTCTTGCCAGTGCTGACACAGACATTTCAGAGACCTGCCCACAACTGCTTGAGACAGGTCTGGGTCACCCCAAAGCCAAAGATTTGGACAGATTCATTAATTCAGCAAAGCAATTAGCAGGAGTCAGGCAGCCTGCTGAGCAGCACAAGCAAGATATCCAGCCGGACACCGCCTCCTGTCACCCAGCCAGGCTGTGGGGAGGTCTGGCATAGGACTCCCGAGCCAGAGGGGTCCCTTTGGATGGGGAGGAGAGTGACAGGGAC
>JANHGO010000045.1:2778914-2817141 GCA_024606505.1 Aquila spilogaster | reverse complement strand
CCCATCCAACCCTGCCTTGAACACTGCCAGGGATGGGGCATCCACAGCTTCTCTGGGCAACCTGTTCCAGTGCCTCATCACCCTCACAGTAAAGAATTTTTTCCTAATATCTAACCTTAATTATATAATACTCCAAGCTATGCTAACAAATACCTTGCAATTCAACCTGTCAAAATGGTGATGTTTAAATACACCATCTTCTCCAATACCGATTTTGCTCCACGCTGCAGCAGAGCCAAGACATCTGAAACATTTTCAAGCTCACTGAGGGTGAATCCATTCCCAGTTCAGTGCCCAGCACTGCTGCTGGCAGCAGAGCCACCCCCGGGAAAAACCCAAACTCACTGCACTGATACATCCCAACACAAAGTGCCACTGTCTCTGCTCTTGCCCAGGGTCCTTATGTGTCTCACAGAAGCAGCACTACTTTCCACAGGACTTGAACCCTGCTCGAATAAGGTGCAAAGAAAGGGCCGTTCCCATTCCAGTTTCTTATTTAGCAAGAGAGAAGCTACTTACTGGTGCTTGCTGGGCTACTGTTTTCCCATGGCTAATGCCACATCACCATGTGGACTCAGGGTGCTAAGGGCTCCTCACAACCAGGATTACAGGGAAACACATGCCCACGGTAACCTTGGGAGAACTTACTTTCTTGCATCCTATGATTTTTAATGCCAACCGCTTGCTTGCTGCAGTAATAATCATGTCTTTAAGCACCATCCATCAGGCCTACAGCTCAAACATTTGTTTATCTGAAAAGGGTTTTAGAGCCACTCTTTTGTCCTAGTGCTGAGAGGTCTTCTCTGTAATTTGTTTCCCTCGGCAGATATAATGAAAACGTTTTTAAAATGATGCCAGAATCAAATCCCTCCTCCTGCGATTTGATCCGCAGCTAGCAGAGAACAAAGCATCGCAAGGAAGGGGCTTTCCAGTAAGTAATACTTGGTTAGACACGCAAAAGCATCAGTTAGATTTGGACACTCGGCTGGACAACTACTTACAACTGCCAATTTAAACCGATCCAGTGCTCTCCTGCAGCACCAGTATTTATGTTCTCTCAATCGATCAGCAAGTGCCAGGGGCCACGAGCCCAGTTATTCAAACTGGTGGTACCCCGTGAGCACCGGGCTCTGGCTCCCAATGCCTCTTGCCAAATCCACCCACTGCCTGCACTTGGCTTCGCCTCCGGCTCCGGCAGCGGGAGAGCGGAAGGGGAGGGAGAAGCAGGCGAACCTGGCGGTGACAGGAGAGGGATCCTGGTTGACGCTGTCAGAGCAGGTCCATTCAACTCACGCCTACCATCGCTGGCAGCCAAAAAGATTATTCTGCACGTAGCCCAGCCTCATGCAGGGGCATACACAGAGCCGAGCTAGCTGCCTGCCTAAAAACCCATCAAGCCTCGACCCTCTCATGGCAAGGTAACCACTGAGGACGAGAGTGCTGGCTGTCACGTGCAGGGCAGAGCACGTACCTCCTGCAAGCTGTCTGCCGCTTTCCGGGATGCTCTGAGATAGTAAGCAATGGAAACGAAGGCGGATGCTAGCCAGGTGCCTAGGGAGGAAGACTCTTAGGGAAGGAGCGACGGGAAGGCTTGGGAGAGGACATATGGTGCCTCTCTGATGGGAGTCGCTGCTGTGGCATCTGTTGATGCATCTTCTGCTGCTGCCAATATAGAAAAGCTTCATATGGCAAAGAGCTCCAGCTCCTCGCAACAAGTGCTTCTGCCCTTCCACCTCCCTCTCTGCAAAGGCTTCTCTCTCATTTGCACTGCAACAGCAGAAAATACACCAGGAAAAAAATAATAGCACGGAAGGAAGAGGAAGGGTTGCCCTTTTGTAAAATTGGCAAAAACACGTGTTTTCACTTCATAAGCAAATGCTTATCTCCAGCTTTGAGCCAGTCATTTCTTATGCATTACCACACACCCTTGGTTACAGCATGATGCATGTGCTTAGCGATTCAATACAAAGCACTTAATTTATTTTCTCTTCTGATATTGGGCTCGATTCTGTGAACTGTAGCAGTTTAGAGTTTAATCCCACAAAGGTCTGGGCAGAAGCAGCAAGTGGAGATCGAAGCTGTCCAGCCACACTCTGATTATTTCAGCTATCAAACAGCATGCCGGGCTGCACGGACACTGCAGTGACCTTTGTCTCACCATGTCGCCAACTCAACGTCCAAGAGAAACATTATTTACAAAAGCCAATTTTAATCCCTCTCCAACTCACTAAGTTATTTATCCCCAAGCCTACACTACTTCATAATGTCACTTGCAACCTATTCAATAATTGTCATCCCACAGGTGTATTTGTTATACTAGAAAGCCCATCGGGGATGCTGAAGGCTTATCTACGTTCAGAGAAGATCAATGCAGAATGTAGGCAGAGAAGGACGAGGGGGATGACGAGGAGAATTGAGAACCTGACAAAAGGAGCTAAGGATGATATTTGTCCTGCCAAATTTTAGGCATCTAATACTTTTTTGAGACAGGCGCCACTGGCTTCTTTACTATGACAGAGATTAGCACCTCCAGAACATCATCAGCCACAGCTGTCTTCCACATCTGTCACTCGCAGAGAGTCTCTCTTCCTCTCTCCAGTGGCTGTTGAGATGGCCACCACAGATGAACATAAGGGCAGAGAAAACCATCCCCAAAGAACCTGGCAACACAGAGGCGTGGAAAGGACACAAGTGCTCTCTAGGGAGGGATAAACCATCAGGACCAACACCAGTATGAGAACCAAGAGGTCTAAGCTGGCCATGGTTAATCCATGGTTGGAAACAAGGAGCTGAAGCCTGAGATTGTGCAACAGGAGGAAAAAAGGGGCAAAAAGGGAAACTATTTTCAAGGGGAAGGCTGGAAAGCCCAAGAAGACGTCTTCATGACCAGGTCTCAGCGATCCCTGTTCCTGTCCTCAGCTTCTCTGTTTATAACTCAATCAAGGCCGAAACTGAAAAGATAAGACACGTACAACAGAGGAAAACCAAACTCCTTGCTCCCAGCTCCAGCTATCACCGGGAGCATTTCAGGACACACTGTACTGCTGGCAAGGCATGCAGCTTATTGACTCAAATTGCATCTCTACTCAATGTGTGTCAGCTGGCTCATCTCATGTTTTCACACCAGCGGCCGCAGTAACATCCCGGCACCAACATTTCCCCGAGCCTAGAGCATCCCCCCAGAGCCAAGAGACCCCAGGTCCGCAGACAGCTGGACAACATTTCCCCTGGTCAACGCTGAAAGGTGCCTGATCCAAACCACCTGGCTGTGAGACTAGCAGAATGTATTGGAGAAACCCGTCTGCCAGCTACGCTGCCATGCTATAGCAAGAATAAATTTGAATAATAAAAACTGGAATAAGAAGATGCCTTGGAGAGACTGTTGGTATAGTGCTTTCCAAAGCTTCAGTTTAAAGCCTTGTTTCTATAGCTAATGCAGTCGGTAAGGGACATTAGCCTAATTTTTGTCAAGAGAACTTGTCAACACTGCAGTATTTAAGACAGACACTAAGGACCTATTTTATCTCGCAGATAGATCACTAGGAAAGAAAGTAGTTGTGCCACACTTGGTTCACAGGAAAATAAATTGACATTCTCCCTGGGCCTAATCAGGGGATGCAGTTTTATAACACTGTGTGTGTGAGCAGCCTCACATTTTATCAGTGTGCATGCTGCAGCTGAGATCGGATCCAAATCCACTGTGGAGTTAGATCCAGGAACCCACACGGAGGTGCTTTGACAGGCCATCACTGGAGATGGGCAGCCAGGGACACAGAGCCTGTCATTTTGCTTCCACATATAGTAGGCAAAACATTTGGCCCAACTCTGAAGGGTCAGGTCCTTCTACTGATGGTGCCCACCAGCTGAGCCACAACCAGTGGACTGTGATTTCAGGGCTAAGGGGAGAAAAATGGTGGTAGAAGTAGAGAATTGGCTTTGCCTCCTCAGGATTACAAGCAGGAGACTGAAATTGAACTTGCCTGGCCTGATTTTGAGAGATGATCCACAGGCGAGTCAGCAGAAAGCAAAGAAAAGAGAGGCTGTACCCTGCATCTTTAGAAAAAAATGTTTGCATGATCCTGCTCCCATCATACCCCGCTTTAAGGAATTAAAACATTCCCAGGAGCCCAAGTGCATTAATGCCAGCACAGCTTCATGGTTCCCATGTGCCAGCCTCAGAGTTGCATTTGCAACAAGTCCAAGATAACAATGCTGGTGCCGTGGCATAAAGGCTAGTCCGAGACTTGCAGCTTCCTCAGTGAAAAGTTGAAAATGCCCTTTTATTTGCAGTTTTCACTCAGAAGGAACAGCATAACCTTGTCCCAGCTTTGGAATAGAAATCAGCTTGTGGAGGAAGCCTGCAGGGGCACGACCCTGGGCTGCAGACTTGAGGGCAGGAGGGTGGCTCTGCTCTGCTATGGATTCTGCACTCGCAGAAGAACTAAATCATTACAACGGCCAGAAATGTCCCTCGGGAAGGAAATCCTCTCAAAGATAAATCAATAACTCAGTGTAATTTTAGCATGCAGCCAGGAGAATTTACATTGCCAGGAAGTCTGAGAGCTCTGCCATGGAGACAGAGCCACAGCATCATCGAACGGCCCTGCAGCGGTCCCCTGCACAAGACCTCACGCTCTGGGTATTTACTGCAAAGCCAGGAGCCTGGGCTCTGCCATGCCAGGACCTCTATGGACCCAAAACAAAACAGCAGCTGCAGGGATGTGGTACGGCAGAATTCCCTCGCGACAAACCTACCTTTCCCCGGCTGCATCCCAGCTGCCCTCCTCCGCAGCGGCGTGGCTGCTCTCCACAGTCATGGCAGCACTGGCAAATGCTCCTGGATCTTACAGAGTAAGAGGCATCCAAATATAAAGCGTGAGCTAAAACAAGCACAGGGGGAGTGCTACAGCCACAGCCTTCACCCCCTGGCCAGGGTTACAGGGGTTCTCACCAGCCAAACCATCCACAAAATAAGGCGAGACAGTGATATGCTGCAGCACACTGTGATTAATGAGACTGCAATTTACGCAATTATATTAATGCAAAGTACACTTGGACCAGTAAGTTCAAGGAAACTAATGACACTTTACAGCACAGTTCAACACTGAGCAGTAACTCTAGCAAAAAGAAAAAAAAAAAAGGCCCCTAATTATTCAGTAGTTGTTCTCCTCCCAGATTTTCAGGGTCAGCTTGGAGGAGGAAGGTGGCCTGAATTATATTTTCGTTTCCAGAACATCAACAGAATCGCTAACTAAAGTTCCAGCGGCAAGGTCAAAGCCTGCCCATAGTTATGCATGCCAACCCCCTCCCGACTGCCGGCTCCAGCAAACGGTGGCACCGCTGCACCCAAGAAGATCTCAGGCTGCCTGTCCCCTCTGTGAGCATGTTTAAAACACCCGCACTCTGTGCTGCTCCTCCAGAGACATGGTGCCAGCGCCTCTGCCATCTTTTTGCTCTGGTCCCCAGCATGGATGGATAAACTACAACAACCAATTCCTTAAAAGCTAAAACTGGCCTCCATGAAGCGCAGTGTGTTTTACGTGTCTAGGAGTTGAACCTTACTGAAGATAAGCCCGACAAGCAAACACCCCAATCCAGCTGGCAGCAATTTACTGTATATCCAGACCACCTATATATTGCGTATTGTCGCAACCAAAGCAGCCAGTAGACATGGAGCTTGTGCTGCCAATGCACAGAGGGCTTGGAAGCAGCCTGCCCGCAGGCAGGTCAAGCAACAAACACGCCCATACCTGCCTGGAGAGCCCTGGAGTGGGACTGCTCACCACCCTGCTTCACATGAGCTTGAGGCACATGCAAACCCTCCTTACACAGAAAACTTCTGTGGCTGCTCTTTCTCCTTTGTGCTTTTAGGACTTGCCATGTGCATACACACGCGTGGTCCTCTGTCCTCTTCAGTGTGCACTTTTCCCCCACTGCAGTCCACCTGGAGTAATGGATGCATTTTGGAGCACCTCTGCTGGCCACAGTCATGTCACCCCTCACACCCTCCTCTAGTCCCAGCAAGCTCTCAAACAGATGTGCCCCATGCTCCACCGATGCTGATGTGCTCTGAGAGCCTATATCTGCAAATCCAACTTTACAGCAGCTATAGATGTGGTCTGTGTTTCCATATTATTTTGAGACTTGGACTTTGCACCTCAGAAATGCCAAGATCTGCTAGCAGAGCTGATCCAAGGGGCAATTTCAGAGCTCATGCCAGCACTGATCCAAAGAGCTGGATGACCACCCCAAACAAAACCAGGACAACCTGTTATTCTCCTACGATGCAGAACACGAAGTGGCCCAAACCAGGGCAGAACAACTCCATGAAGACAACACAAAAAAGGAGACCTCACAAGCATACCTCCATGTCCAATATAAAACGAAATTCAAAACCAAAATTAAATGAGCGGTCACAAGTTCAGTGTCTCAAGATTGCACTCACGGGCTACAAGCTAGCAAAGCTCTCCCGGTATCTTCCAGGCTCAGCAGCAGCATCCTGCAAGAGGGAACGTGCAAAAAGCCAACCCAGTGATGATTGGGAAGACACATATAAAGTAGTCCATCACATGGCAATCTGCGTGCACCCAAACGTCCTGCAACACAATTTGAAATCAATAGCAAGACTTCGAAACCTTCAACCACACAGTGAAATATAAAGAACACTTGTAATATTGATTTTAAAAGAGCCTCAGAGAAGACAGTTGCAAAGGAGTCTGAGAAAGCAAAGCAAAATGCCTGAATTGAAGCCTTTTTTTCCTCAAAAAGACATTAATAATGGATTTTCAATGCAAGAAGAAAAACTGAAACCCACACCAGATTCTCCTGGTAATAACAGCTTTCTGCAAAGCCCAACTATTAATGTAACAGGGACGTCCATCAATCAAGCGCGCAGAAAGTACTTTGAGAGCTAAAAAAGGAGCAAGCAAACATCTGCTTTTGGCAACTTAAATTTTGCCCTTAAGCACAAAGAACATAAATTATCAGAAGGTTGGGCTTGAACTCATTTTCTTCCATCCTGGAGAGCTAAATGCTGAGGACGGGGGTAAAGGTACACAAACACGCTGCCGCTGTGATTTGTGCTTGACAAAAAATGGGAGAAACAGGCATAATTTAATTTGTAGACTGAGGAACTCTTGAAAAAAGCCAGTGCCATTCTCAGCTCCAACAAGGCAGGCAGCTCCCAACAGCGAACAAGTAACAACACCCGCAGCAAGGTGACAGTGAACTATTCTTTGAGCTCGCAGCTTTAGCAACCACCTTTCTGTAGCGAAGAAAGTTCTTGTGAACCCTTCTCCATCCTCAGCCTGTCCAAGACTGTCCACACGCTGGAGCGGTACCAGGGTGGGATGACAAGACATGCAAACTTGCTCCAACATGACAGTCGCATCCCTCCTCGCTGCGGCTCTTCTCTTCCCATTGCCGCACACTGCCCGCAGGAGGCTACGGTGATCAAGGCAGGTCACCGGTGCCTGCATTTCTCAGTGCTCTCATCAAGTAACGCTTCACATTTTGGGTCTGTCCATCCACCCAGAGAAGCACTGACTGGGGTGTCAGCAGCAAACCTGAGAAAATCTGGATTTACACCAAAAAACCCAGCTGCCAAAGAAAGTAATTGGGGTGCCCCTATGCCTCCAATATTTCCTCTTTTTTAAAACACAGTAGGTCAAAATAAGTGCTGGAGATAATGAACAGAATTTACCGATTCAACCAGAAGAAGCTGCAGGCATCACTGTAACTAAGTCTTAATAAATTCTGAAGAGTGACACTATAAAATGACATTACAGAAGTCTGTATTTATTGTCTCCCCCTGCTTTCTGTATCCAAGGTGCTGCGTTACACTTAGTAACAGTTTTTCTCCCCAGCTACCAGTGTTGCAAATCCTGCCTGACACCTGACAAGCTACCCATTGGGGTTAACCCACACCAAATACACGCATCTCCACCCAATATAAAGCTTTGGTGGTGTGAACAGGGATAAATGATTAAACCAGTAGTGCCCAGGCGATGCACAGGAGAGTACAGACCATCCTCAGGTGTGCTGGTTCCACAGGGCTCACTGCGATGCAGCAGGAGGGTATTTTTGTCCCTGCTCCGCCAACAGAAGCGATGCGGACAAGGAGCAGCCATTGTAGGAAGGCACCTTCACGCACAGCGATGTTTCAGAGCAGAAGCACGCCGAGAGCGGCCAAGCACCACTGCCGTGCAGTCCCCAGGAACGCTGCCGGGCTGCACCACAGAGCAACCCCATCAGCAAGCTCCTGCCTGGCGTCACTGCAAGCCCTGTGCAAGGCATTGGGAGGTCCTCTCGTTCCTCGTGACAGAACTGCAGGAAACCTTCCCGTTCAGGGTTCCCAGCTCCGCTACCACTGCGACACGCACTTCAGTGACCCTGTATCTGGCTTTTAGACAGCAGATACAGTCTTTCTCCAGCGTGGTCTTCATCGAGTGTCTTGCTTTACCTGTTTGTATAGTATTCCTAAGCCTGCAAGATCACCTTTGCGCTCAGGCTGTACATCGGCAGTGCCTTGGGTATCACCCCAGCCCTGTCTGCATCATCTGCACTGCAGAGGACACAAAAGAAATCATGTGAACCATCTATAGTCCTCTTCAGAAAAAAAAAAAAAGTCAACAAAAAAACCCACACACAAATCAGTTCATCAAGTATAGCAGAGAGCAAACTGTAAAAATAGTCAGTGTAGGTGGTTTGACCTAACCTGAGGACATTTGTTGAAGTGGATGAAGGAAAGCGTATACATTTCCTCCTCATAAAGCGGTCACATTAACACCTTTGACTGACACAGCTTGATTTGGAAGACCCTTGGCTCTTCCTCCTCTCCTGTTTGCCAGCAGACCGGGCTTTCCCTGCAGGCGGCAGGGTGAGGTATGAGCTCTCCTCTGTCTGCAGCCTCACTCTGCTCCTCCTTCAGGACATGTCCTTTCCACTTCAGGATGTAATCCAAAGGTTTTGAGAGCATCTGGAGAGATCAAAGTGGGTAGAAAGATGATTAAAACAGGGGTCAACTGAAAAGCCCCGCCGCTTATCTTCCAGCAAAGGCTCTGGCCCCTGGGGTGCCTTCACTCCAGCCTCCGGCTCCTGGCTCCAGCTGGTCTCAGACATTACTTTCTGCTGCCTCTCTCCAGAGAATTCTTCAGCAACTCTTCCCACGTTTGCTCCATTCAGATTTCAGCTGATGTTAGCAAGGGGGAACAGTCAGCATCACCACCAGGATTTGCAGCTCCTTCACCACTAGATCTTCTGTCTTAAAAAAGGCACTGCCATACAGAGTCACAGATCAGTTGAGGTTGCAAGACACCTCTGGAGATCATCCCATCCAACCCCTGCTCAAGCAGGGTCACCTCAAGCAGGATGCCCAGGACTGTGTCCAGTTGGGTTTTGAAGGTCTCCTAGGATGGAGACTCCACAACCTCTCTGGTGGAGCACACCTGCTCCAGTGTTCAATCGCCCTACAGTAAAACAGATTTTTCTATGTTTAAACAGGATTTCTTCTATTTCAGTTTTTGCTGTCGAGGCCGCTCTGAAGGGCAGCACACTCTACAGGTGCAGTAGCCACTCCTCCCAGCTTTATATCATATAGTCTGTAAATACCTTCACAATACCTGTAAAAACCTTCACAATTTGCTACCTCGTTACAGCTCTAGCTAATCGAGATACAGAGAGGTCTAATCATTTTTGCATATTATCAGCTGCAAAACAGTGAGATAACTGTAATTAGTAGCAACCTGGTTAGCAGGTTAAATGACAGTATAATTAATGAAGAACAGGTGGGCTTTGTTTCAAATAGGAAAAGCAGCAGATTATATCAAAACGTAAATGTATCTTAAAATACACAGTCTCGGTGATAACTTAAAGGTGCTTTTAGAAACACCACCAGACAGAAACGGAAAGGTTTCGCTTGGGCTGAATGACAAATCCTAAAAATAAAACCTGGTCTGAGGTTAAAATGTAAATTGTTGATTAGATCTATTTATTCACACCCTGCAGTGATGGGAGAGACATGCAGCTTAATGTTTCTTCTTTTACTTTGCAGGATCATAGGCACATTCCTGTTATTGCCATTGCCGCTTGCAAGGTCTTTGCAACCCTGGGAGATCTCCAGCAGAAGAACAGAAGAAATACCAAGTGACAGACTGCATACATTAATTCAGTATTCAGATAACATCCTGTTGCAAGTGAATGACCCAAGCAAAACTTCCTGCGGTCTTAAGGAGCAGGCAGAAAATCAGGAAAGAGGAAAAAGAATGCCTGGACTGAAGAAAGATCTTTTGAATCAGAAATGTTATCCTTAATTAGAATTTCCAACACCACCACACTTACCCCTTCCAAAATGTAAACACATAATAAAAATTTAAACTTGAATATAGTGTTGTAAGAGTTCTTGCAATAAATGGGAATTAGTTCTACAAAACATCAAGACAGACCCAAGGAGATTACATTTCATTCCCAAGCTTATGCTGGTAAAGCAGAGCTGGAATAACAGAGATATATTTATTTTTTTAACTCAGAAGCTTCCTTGAGATGCTAAAGGAAGTTGTTTCAGTAAAGCAGAGACATTTGTTTCAGTGTGCATTCAAGTAAGAACAAATGCAAAACAAGCTTCTAGACCTCAAGAAATATCAAATAGCTTTTTTAATTTACCTCCCAAATTCATTGTAGATTCTAAAATGAACGGAGGGCACAGATCAGAGAAAATGTCTCACTAAATCAGGCCAGCATGATGGATATTCAGAGTTTTCCTCAGAAGAGCAAGGTGCTTTTAAGACAGAATAGAGGAGACAGAGCACATGGCTCTGAAAAGCGTTTGTGGAAAAAGAAGATCTGTTGCTAGTGTGACCCTACACATAAACATATGGAAAAATTAGAAAAAAAAAAAAAAAAAAAGAAAAAAAGCAGCACGTGCAGCCCCATCTGAGTAAGAGCACTAATTTGCAGGCATGAACTGTGAAGGACCAGGATGAAATATTCCTCGCAGGAGCCATTTGACTGTGTGCTGACTGCCTGAAAAAAATAATCTGACTTTGTGCTCACCCACCTAGAATCAGTTTTGTAGAAATTTTAGTAAGCAGGGTCTTAGCCCATGGGGGAGACTGAAGGAAGGAACAGCCAGAGCAAGACCATGGGGGAAAATAATTTCTTCCTAATTATGAAAAAGAGAATGCTGTGAAACTGTGTTTTAGTGATGTAACGCCAAAGAAAAGGAGGGTTTAGCTCCCAGAGCCAGGTGTTTTTGTAACAACTGTCAAACACACACCAGGGACCAAACCCACAAGCTCCCAGAGCATATGGCCACATATGTGTCTTGGGAAAAGGGTTCAGAAATGGTCATTCTGGCCACAGGCTGTATGGTACTATAGTTCTGTGTGGGCTAAACGGCACTTCTGCTCCAAGAAACGTTGAGTCAAGGCAGGCAGTCGGGATGCAGAACCAGTGACATTAAAGGGATGGATGTGGAAGGAACTGGAAAGATGGTGCATCCTCTCAGCGATGGGGCAGACCACCTGCCTCCATCACGGCCAACCTCAGCCAGCAAATGAGATAAAACACAGGAGAGCAGTCTGAAAACACAATGTCTGCATTATATCAATAGGTCAAGGATTAATTTATGAGATTACATAATAAAATTGCAAATTTGGGGCGGGGGGGTGGAAATCAACTCTGCAGGAAGGCCTGATCTCCAGAGCTGCCAACCTCTCCAAGAGTGTGTGGTCAAAATATGTCCGACAGCAAACCCAGCCCCATGCTCCAGGAGCAGTGCTGCTCTGCTGTCATGCCACAGGCCAGGAAATAATTTCCAAACCAGGAAAATAATTGCTCTTGGAGCCCTCTGTCACCAAAGAAGAGAGAAGGACGGCTTCAGGTAAACGGGAGGTGCTGAGCTCTGCTGGCACAAGGAGCCTTACCCTGCAGCTCAGAGCTCACAGTGTGCAGCAGCAGCTGGATGGCTCACCTGATCTCCAGCATCTGTGATAGTGCTTTGGTGGGAATTCAACACTTTCCTGGCCACAGGAGCACCCTCCAGGGTTTCGTGGGGATGGAGGTCCAACCCGTGGCTAAGCAAGCACACATTACAATGCCTGGAATGCTTGTCCCACAAAACAAGATCATGCATTTGAAGTGTGAGAGGGTTGCTCTGATTATATTTGGTCAAACCTTCAGAACCATTTAAATGACTCTGGAACCCAAGCTACACTTTTTGAAAAACACTTTCCCATAATACCCAATGAAAATGTTGGAGCCAAGGTCCTGGTATGGCTTGCTTGCTCTGGAAGGAGGAGGGAAGATACTCAAATTGGAAATTCAAAATAACCAAGGCTGGATCCACTCCCAAAACATCTTCCAGGAGGAAAAACATTTTTCTTCCAAAGCACTGTTACAAGCTTGAAATAAATGTGCAGACTGTTAGATAAAGACAGAGATAAAAATAGGCCTGTTATTAAATACCTCTTCTTTAATGAGGTTCATCCTTCTAAACAGTCACATGAAGGTTATTAAAGTTATTGCAGAAAATATAGCATGCTTGCACATAAAAATCATAGCAAGATATTCCTCATCACCCAGCACACATTTAAGCATCTCTCAGCAGCTCACATGCTCACAGCATCCCTGGCTTGGCAGAAAGAAGATAAAAGAGAGGAATAAGAGATATCTTCTCTGGGAAACAGTCTCTCTTCTTTCAAAGCACTTTTTCCCCTCCAAACAATGTAAATTTAACCATGTAAATGATTCCCACTGCTTATGTCTACTGCTATACAGCTGATACATTTATTCCCTTCGCTAATGCTACACTTACAGTAACACCAGTCAGAGCATCATTAAAGCTAAGTTCGAAAATATTTTGAAAAATGCAGCCTAACTTCCTCCTGTTGCACAAAAAAAGCCACTTGACTCTCAAACACCTCCATCACCTGGTTTATAACCACTTTAAATTAACCTGTAACACACTGCAGAGCACAGAGTCATACATGCAGGTAGCAGGAGTCACGGTTTGTCTCGTGAAAATACATCATTACACCCTTGTTTCAGTTATGCCCAACATCCAAGCCCATGTCCATGTGTTAAAGAAGCTGCAAACTTTTATCTCAGCTGGTCAGAAGCGTAATTAATTTTTGGCAGTACGTGCATCCCTGCAGACTTTTATAACCAGCTTGTTTAATGAAACCAGTAACACCATGGCCAGTAAGGGAAAGTATTCACCCTGACACACCGAAAACCCATCTCAGCCCCACTCTGCTTCTAAACCTGAGCAATCCGGGTAGTAAATTTAGAGTTTTTTCTCATGAACTCTGGTGCTGCCAGGATACCGACAGTTCTTGAAATGACAGAAGACAACAGAAGTTTTCTCTGCATTTGGGGGGGGGGGGGCGGAAATTGGCTTCCAGTTCATTTCACAAATACTGAACCCGATACCCTCACGGATGTGCTGGGAAAACAATGGCTGCAAAACCTCCCAGGTCATGAAGAAGCAGACAGAAAACACAGGGAACAGCCCTGAGTCAGACCAGTACCCGGCCACGCTGAACATGTCACACTGAGTGGCACCTTGCCGCCTATCCCGCCACTCCGAGAAGTGCTGCGCTGGGGCTGGGCACAGCCACCAACCCCTGCAGTTCTGCGTAATTAAAACCTGCAAGTTAAGTGTAGTGACATGCAACAGTCCATTTCTGCCCAGTTCCCAGGAATGATTTAGTACCAGGAGCTATACAGTTCTGAGGTCTTACATTATCAAAATTTAAATATCTATATACTGCATATACAACACGCTACAAAATATATAATCAAAATCGCATTACTACACTTGTCAAATTAGAGGTGCAGAGTGTTTTTTATAAAGTGGGAGGGGTTTTTTTTATTATTTTAATGTGCATGTTCAGTTACTGGCCTATAAATTTCTGTTATTTGCTACCATTTTCCCATTTCTTAGTGTGAATGACAAAGGCTCTGCAGCTCTGACCTCTCCTGGAAAAAGTCAGCTTTGTGCCCAAGGACCCAGCCCACTAACATTCATGATTTGTTTCATGAGTGTTTCAACTACACAGGTCCGAGGCTACAATGCTCCCAGCATCACCTACACTGGCATCTCATCAGGATGCTGGCAGCAGCTCCCAGCAGCTCACCATGCTGGGGACAGCCAGCCCACACCTGCCTCACAGCCAGGACGCCGGACCGCTCACTGTGCAGTGCTGCAAGCCGTTGTCTGCACATTGAAGAGACGGCTTGACAAGGACCAGGTGTGCATCCCTGGTGGGTGCCCTCCAACTCCCCAGCTCAGGGAACCTGCCAGTAAAGAAAACCCAAGTGGATAATGCAGAGCAAGGCTGGAAACAGGTAACAGCACTGGCCTCATCTGCACAGCTGAGCCAGAGGGAAAGATGCTCGTACAGACAATATCTCCATGTCCAAGAGCTGGCATCCTTCAAACACACCCTACTCAAATAGCTGTTTGAGATGCCGCCTGTCTGCACGCTGTCCGAGCGTCTCTTGAGCAGTCCCAATCCTGCCCTCTTACCAACAACAGGCAGGGACACTGTTATCCCTCTTACACGGATGAGGACTAAGGCACAGAGACTCTGCTTTACTTGACATGCCTGCCCTCCAGTGCCCCACACCAGAGCCAGAAGTGGCAGATGGAGCTTCAGCCCTGGCACTTTTGCCAAAGGCGGCTTTCAGCGTAAGGAGGAATTAAGCACAAGCCAGCGTTAGGGAGACGATGCATCCTGTGATGTGAAGGTGAGAAGTCAAGGAAACCCCACAAGGATAGGGAAGCTGAGAGAGTAGAGCATGAAGGCATGTGGTAATAAAAAGGACAGGCACAAGATATATTTAAGATATCAAAAGCCTCGTATGCAAGAGGTCAGATGGAAAACAAGCAGAGGAAGAGCTACTAGTGGCCATAACTCTACCTCCAAGCACTGAACATTTGCAATTGCTCTTGAGACTGCCTGGGCTTTCCTACCTGCTGTAATCACCCTGCAGCTCTCCCTGTTGCTGGCCAGAGAAAATTATAACAACTCCACAGTCGAGATTTTCCCCCTCTGCACATCAGTAACAAGTTATTTTATAAAGAGACCTGGAAAAGAAGCATTTCATCTAGCATAAATGAGGTTTTTAAATCCCATTTGCCTTCCCTCTTCATGCAAAGCTGTGCTGATCTTATGAGGCTCCTATTTCCTGGATTACACATGTCAAGCTTTGCAAAAACGAGCATACCCTGGTGGTTTAATGCCGTATTTCACAGCCCTCTCTCAACCATGCTGACATAAATATTTCAGAGACCTGCACACAACTGTTTGAGTTAGGTCTAGGTCACCGAGAAGCCAATGGTTTGGACAGATTCATTAATTCAGCAAAACAATTAGCAGGAGCCAGTGTAGCTCAGGAGATCCCAGTGAACAGCAGGAGCAAGATACCCACCAACAAGGTGTAAGGAAATCCTCGCCAGTCACCACGTCACCCACACGGGCTGTGGGACAGGCCCTGGCATGGGACTCTTGAGCCAAAGGGATCCCTCCTGCCATTACCTTCTCCTCCCCGCTTTAAAAACCTCTTCTTAGCTTATCGCAGTGCTGGCTCATTCAGCCACTGAAATCTCCCGAAAGACAAAGACTGGCAATGAAACTGGACTGAATTATTCCCCATTCTGAGTCCTGTTCTTTCCAAAACCACAGCAAGTCCTTCAAAGCAGCTTCTGAAATTACCTCCCTAACGTGAATGCTTTCTTTGAGAAGAAAAAACACGTGTTTTCATATGTGTAAAACCTTGTTTGTGCAGCAAATGAGACAGGGGAAGACCTGAGACAAGTATGAACAGCAAAGACAGCTACTGACAGAGAAAGCAGCCTGAGGATCCTTGGAAGCTGCAGCCATGGATATTTAAATGCTAAGCAATGTATCATCAGCTCCCCGCTGAATGTAAGATGGTTTCATCTTTGCAGAAGCAGCAACAAGAGCATGCTCACATCAACTTTGCTCTGGCAGTTTGATCAACAGCAGCAGTCATGTCTTCTTATTTTTTAACTGCAATATAATTAGGCACTTAGGAAAATTACTCTGAACAGTACAAATGCTATAGAGTAACTGCAGGTATCAGCACAGAGCTCTGCAAGCAAGAAGTTTAACCACAGCTAAAGGTACAGGCCAGCCAAGCTCCTGTAACACATGCTCTGCCTCAGTAGGTACTGAGACATGCTATCCAAACCTGAGAGGAGATTCAATGGTGCAACATTTCAATCGCCAATGCAAGATTTTGCTCCATTTCCCCAGTCTGCAGGGAGCTGCTCTGGACCAAAGGAAACCTTTCTGTGCCCCACTGTTGGCTCCTCTCAAGTGGAAAGCATGCAGAGTAGACTGTAAATATTTTGGTATTTTGGGCAGATGAGGTTCTCGCTTGGTCCACCTGGATTTGGAAACTAGACACGTTAATTGCCAACTTCAAACTGTCAGCTGAGAAACCTGCCAGCAAGTTTCTGCCACGTCAGGGAGTAGGTAAATGCTGCTGCCACAGAGGTGGACAGAGCCCATCTGCAGCACAGCACGAGCTCCCCGCAGCACTGGTCACTGCTAAGGAGATAATTAACGCCCTTTTTCTTTCCCAGTTAAACCCTTGCCTCTTATATCCTTTTTCTTAATCTTCACAGCAATATCTTCCCAGAGGAGCTACTTCTGACCCTAATGTCAGGTGGAAAATCTGTTGGCCAGTGATATGACTAGCTGGTCAGAGCAATCAAACTTTCAATCATCATCAGGAATGCTAAACAAAATAGAGGAAAATAAGGTACCCAAATAACAAAAGTAGGTAATTCCCAGGAAATGAAGCATTCATGTGCTCTAGGATGTTGCGTGGCAGATTTGAGGTCACCTGAAAACATGGAAGAAATGCTTTTATATAAAGAACCCCCAAGAAAACTGTCAAACTGGTGGAGAAGACCATCAGCACCATCCAATCCTTCCATTCATCTCTGCCATCCCAAAGACTAAGGATCAGCCTTTGGTTGCCATAACCATCTGGCGAGATCACCTTGAAAAGTGGTAGGGTGTTTCTGTGTGCTGACAGACTCACCTCCATGCACTTGACAGAGCAGCAACAAAAGCAAGTCACCACCTCTGCTACGTTTCTCTGAGATCTTCCAACTCACAAGAGTACTATCACCTGGTAAAAGTGCATTCAGAAAGGAAAAAGACATCAGAGGAAGCACAACTTCAGAAAAATTCTGTGTCTGTGGTGGAACAGTTACCTGACCACAAGAAGTGATCTGACCACGGGTGTGAACGTCCATTCTGAGGACATTGCAATCCTACTCATTAAAACCCACACAGCCTGCAAGTTCCTATGGATGCCAACCAAGAACAGAACAAAAAGCCCCAGAGATGAGTTCACCGTTTCCTCAGACAATACCAAAATAAGTAAAATAATAGAGGTGCTGGAGGGCTTTCCAAGGCACACATGTCCTTTCTGTCTAACCCAGCTGCGCCTGGTGCATTATTTAGTGCCAAGTGAGAAAGAAGCAATGCCTAACAAAGTGTTAAAGGACTTTGTGAAGTTTCACCAACCTTTCCACAGCCCATCAGCTTCCCACCTAGCTGGCAGAAGAGACAACTGATCTCCTTGCTTCCAGATTACAGGCGGCAGAGCTCTTAGGGTAACTGTCTATCTGTGTTTGCATCCAGCTACCTCCAGCAGCTTGAAGCGTGCTCAAAGTGCAAGAAAGCACTTGATCAAAATCCAGCTCACATTGTAGGCAGCAAGGGAACAACCGCACAAAGCAGTGTTACATATACAATAACAATTGAATTTGGTAGAGGGATTTGACAGGTTACAGGTTGATGACACTGCTGCAGTCTCGACGGAAACATGGTTTGATGCAATTAGCAACAGAGAATAGAAACACAGCAGAGCAAAACTGGAAATACATGTATAAAAGATGAGCAACTGCAGAACTGGACAGAAGCATAAAAATCCTGTGTTGAGCTCAGAACAGGAACAAGATGAAACAGGAGCACGATGGGGAGAAACGCAACTCTGAGCTCCCTTCCACTATTCAAAATTGAAGATCCAGACTTTAAATCAAAACATTTGCTTCCCCTGGAGAGACTGGCCCCTTTGCTGCAGGGATCCAACAGAAGACAGCGTGCAGGCATCCTGGAGAGGCAGGCAGCAGAAAGCAAACTTCTGAGCACTGTGCTGCCGTTCACTTTGGCCTGTGCTGAGCACACACCAGCCAGGACTCTGCTCGGCTACGAGCGAGTGAAATCACATCAGAGAACATTGGAAGACGCAGAACCACCAGATTAGACACGCTGCCGATGTGTGTGCCTCTGCTAAAGGACTGAAAGGCACATCCCTCGTGCAGCCATGCTGGCTGCTTCCCTCGTCCTGTGGGTCAATTCCCTCCCCAGCACAGACCTGTGCTAGCAAGGGGGAAACCCTCAAGCTCAGAGGCCATAGGAATGAGCTCGTGGCAGTAGCAGGTTCCCCAGCCTTGCTTCAGGTAATACACATGCTAAAAGTGCGAGTCACAGTCCACACACAAGATTTCGCTACAGAGAAACCCACAGGGGATGAAAACCCAGGCTGGCAGCGGGAGACCAAAGAAGACTCCTCTTTCTGACATGTCTCTACCCAAATCTGCATGTACACCTGAAATGAGGATCCGTAGTGGCTAGACGATGAGGCAGGCCACCACTTAAGCCTTTTACAAGAGTAATTGAAATTCTTCTCTTCTGCGAATGCTAACAAGCTCCCTACTTCCACAAGCCCTTCACTGCACAGGCCCAGCCTGGAACTGCTACAAAAATAAAGCAGAACAAGACACCTGAGCAATGGAGAAGGTGCTTCTGAACAAAACTGGCAATGACGTTTATAGTGACTGCAAGTATATACGTATTCTGCTTCCACAAGGGTGGTGGAGATGCGCCAGTCTGAATACTGAACAGCGGCAGCACACGCCTTCCATACATAATGGTACCAAAATGGAATACAAGTATATACTGGGGCTTTTGCTAGACATTCATGTTATACAAAGATTTACATTTGGAACAGTTGTTCTGCTATATCTGGCAGAAATTTCAAGACAAATGGATCCCATATTTATTCATTCAATGATAACTGAGCACAGGATAAAGCTCTTTTAAATTCAAAGCACTTTATAAAAATTAATTACTACTTAGTTCACCCTTCTGAGGTGGGAAGGTATTACACCTGCATATACATGAGGACACCAAAGCACAAGTGGATTAAATACCTTGTTCAAGACCCCAGAGGCAGGCTTACTGATCATCCTAATTGCTGAAATAAGTGTGCACACATGCATCTGTGTGTGTGTTTAAATGGGCTTATCCTCTCCAGAGCCATTCCCAGCACACGGGTTTTTGCAGTGAAGCCAGCCTACTCAGTTGGTGTCTTCTCACCATACGTGTCCCATACACGTCTAATAAAAGATACCAGCCCAAAAAAAGGGAAGAGGGTTTTTTTGTGGCATGTGTGGATAGGGATAAGAGCTGGATTTCAAACACCCAACGAACAGAAAGCCCATTGTTAAAAAGCTGTGTAGTGTTACATTGATGGTTCTTAATCAGATTGCCACTGAGCAGCATTTCACCAGCCCACACTGGAGCACAGCAGACCTGGGATACCACATGCCAACAAACTTTATAAAATCTGTCCCTTGACAAGCGTACAAAGAGAGAAAGGGCTTCTGAGCTAGTGAGGGAGACACATCACCACCTACAATGTGACTGGCAGCCCACTCGACCTGCTCCAGTGAACTGAAAACACTTTAGCAACCGCTCCCATTGCCAGCCGGTTCGGTGATGGTCTCTTGTCCCTGTATTGGGTCATTGGGTCCATACCTCTTTGTCTGAACACCAGCAAAAGAATACATCGTCATGGGAACAAACAGGTATTTTGAGTTTCTGCAAGGCTTCTGTCAGTGCTGTCAGGTGGGGTTTCAGAAGGATGCTATAATTAGTCATCAGCACGTTACCTGGACGGATGGTTTGCCACTGATGTGTGGGGTAAAACACTTCCAGGTCTTCAGGATCAGCATCATCTTCTGTTATCGGCTCTTTCCCACTGTCATCTTTTATGTCGCTCTCTTCTATTTTTGTAAGGGCAAACTCCTTTCGGATAGAAAAGATTCAGCTCATTAGCAATTGCATCTGAGTAATTTAGTGCCGGCTGAGAATACAAAATTTTTTCCCTCGCCAGCAGATTTTTTTTTTTTGACATCCAAGATTCTTTCCACATGGTTAAATTTAGATTTAAAGTATATTAAAGGTTAAACATGCATAAGTAGCATGACATTTGTGCTGAACAAAGCAACGCAGCTTATTTCCTATTCCAATGCAGGCTGCAGGTTTAAAACAAGCTTTCACAGAGCCTCACCTATATTACAGTCGGAACCAGGAGCCCTGACTATTACTAGGGTTGTGTAACATTGTAAGACCCCGTTTTCCCTTTTCTAAAAATATGTCAAACTTTTAACTTTTTCAGCTGAAATTTTCCACGCAAGTGGAACGCCTCAAGCGTTGGGGTTTTTTTTTCTTAAATGCACTTATTTCAGGCTTGGAGAAGATTTCAGCTAAAATAGTTCAGCTATTTCCAAAATAGGACACGGGGAAAACACACCGAATTGCCCACACGATAAAAAAGCGAGCATCCTTTTCTCCACCCATTCCCAGTGTCCTCCAAGTCTTTTAAAACAATGAGGCAGCAATTTAATTGCCACCTACGTTGCAAGTGCAGCACGCGAATGGCAGAGGTGTGGTAGATCAGCTAGCACGAGTGGTACGACATTACGCAAAGGAAAAAACAAGGATGAAAAGCAGGAAAAAATCTTTGCTGTGAGGGAAACCTCGCTGTTCACTGGAAAGTCTCCCTAGGGAGCTGGTGGGAATCATGTAAAACTGCAACAGATAAAATTATTGAGAGCGCATAGTAAGTAACGACCTCGTACTATCTTACACCCGGCTATTAACTGCTCGGGAAGCAGGTCTTTGCTACTCCGGTTTTCACAGGAACAGATAAGCTAGCCCAGGCTAATCATCCAGACAGCTCAGTTTCTGTTGCAGGGAGTATTATCAGCTTCTGATATCGCCAAGAATGCCACCACTGAATCATTTCAAATAACCAGCCTATAGGGAAAGATTGTTCCTCATTGTTGGCAATTAGAATAAGAGTTACAGCTCACTTCATGAAGTGTGTTGATATTAATCCTTAGAATGTTTTCATATGGAAAAAGAAGAAGTCAATTAAGAGGTTAACTGGAAATTTTAGGCCATGTTCTGCCTTCACTTCTTCCACTTCTTGGAAAAAATGCATGCATATTTCCTGGCAGAATCTGGGTGCTTTCCATATAAATATCCGTTACCCAGCCTAGGAGAGTGTTTTCTGAGCAAGAGAAATGTCAGCCTGAGAAAAACACGTACAATTAGCAACGACAGTGGTAACACATGAAGATAGTTGACAAACCTATAGAATGTTTTTATTTTATCTGTCAAAAGGGATTGAAATTTCGGAAATACACTGGAAAGCAGAGCTTAACTCCTGCTTTCACGTAGTGCATCAGAGGCTTGAAATTGTTAAAATTATGACAAATGGTTAAAGCTCAGTAACAATCATAAACATAAAAAGCCAGGTTCTGCAGATGAAAATCAATGTTAACATTTTCTGAGCCAAGACTCCACAGGACTAAAATAAATGAGTCAGAGCAGTTATTACTTAGCTTATTTACGCTGCTATATTATTATCCAAGAGGGACTTAACGATACAGGCTATTGTAAATTTACCAACAGGCCTCCAAGTGTTGTATCTGTTGAAACACATAATGGAGACAGCTGATGTTTACTGGCTCTGCTTAAGAGAAGTGTCTAAATGTTCAGTAAGGGTAAAAGGATGTGACTTGGTTCACTTAAATGTTAATGCCACTGCTTGGCCCGCAGCTGCTTTGCAATACCCCATTTTCATTAGTATTTCTGGCAAAACCGGGCAACAACACACAAGCAATTCTTCATTTATGCAGAAATTAGGTAGAAACCTTTTCAGTTTGTTTTCATAATTAAGACAGTAGAAAGAACGAACAATGGAAATTCCTTAAATGCAAAAAGCCTCCTTGCTTTGTCAGTCTGAAATCAACTGCAATAAGCTGAAAAGCCTCAGCAGGGAGGGTTTGAGACAATCTGCAGTCTGTTTGCAATAAAGGAGGGGCATGGCCACCATGGAGCCGTTGTAGCGGGAGTGCAGGAAAAGGTGTTGGGAGAGTTAACCACACATTGCATTAATCCTGTCTGAACCTCGGTGTCAGGCTGCCTGCCAATTCAGGCAGGTATCACTGGGTGGCTGTCCCAGTGCTTGTTCTTCAGCTGGGATGACTGTGCTCTATCTCCAGCCTCCTCCCCTCCCTCCCTGAAATAAAGACAAATTATCTCATTGTTACATGACTCCAGGTGGGCCCAAGGCGCTGGTCTACAGTGCTTATATTGTCAGCTGTCCCTTGTATTTGCTCTGGGTAATAGCACAGTCCCCAGACAGTTGCATCACACAACCAACAGAGCAGCAAGCTGCAATGCAAAGGCAGGAGCGAGTGCCCAGGGACGTGGCATCCAGTGATCCTCTACTCCAGTTTTGCTGGGGGACCCCCTGTTTTAAGCCACAGCATTAATTAAACTAAAAAACCACCACTCTTTACCACTCAAGCTTTCTCAAGGAAGCTTTCCAGATCTGCTAATTTAGGGGGGCCTAGCACCTGGGGCTTAGCAGCAGAATCCAAACCAGGGGAGTTTTGCACACCTGTACAAGTGCAAAGGGACAGACAGCGACCACTCACCTCAACTGCAGCTTCAGAACAACACTGCAAGTACCAAAATCCACGCACATGCAAGGACCTGAGAGGGTGCTCTTCTAAGCCTGACTCACTTGCAGTGACTCAACAGAGGCACAGCTAGGAACATAACTGAGGCCACCTCTTCCCATCTTCTTGCCACTAGACCGCATAATTAGCTTTGCCTCTTGCCACAGTAGGAACGTGTGACAACTCCAAATAGAAAAAGTGACATCTAGCAAACAAGAGAGCTGCCCAAATTGCACTGTGCCTGTTGCAAACCCTCTGGATTGAGCATATTCTGGATTTCCTGGGGTGAGGCAAGCGGTCTCAAGAAAGAAGCCCTTCTGAAATGTTGTTATTGAAGGCCCACTGTCAAGGAGAGGTGATTCACCAACTGCTGCTACATTCTGCTTGGCCCTACAGAGGGATCAGGTAAAGCTGTCGCCCCACCAGAAACTCCGGTGGCTGGACAGCCCTTTGTGAGCGAAGCTTTCAGCCAGAGCAGCCAACACTTACAGGAGCTCTGTTGCTTAGGCTTGACTGGGAAAACACCACAGAAACCACCAAGACCAGCAGGTTGACTTTGGCAGCAGTGGAGAGGAGACTGGCCCAGTGAGACATTGCCATCAGCCTGAAATGCAAAGGAAAACAAAATGAACAATATTTTAGTCCACATTTTCACAGGTTTCAGCATTCTTTACACGACATTTTGCAACACAGCAGGGGTTCAGGGGTGCAACACCACAGGAAACAGAACACCTTGAGGTGTTAGTGCATGGGTCTCATCAGGGGCAGCCAACAGCAAGAGGTACCGATTTTACTGCTAATGGAGTTTATGACAAGGAATGACAAAAGTAGCTTATATTGACCCCACAGGGGCTTATCTCTCTCCTGGAAAACACAATGAGACCAGCAAGTCTTGTTTAAAATCACTGTGTTAGTGCCATGGATGACAACTACAGGGAAAAATAAAAATCAGTGCAATCCTGCGAAGGCTTTTTATGCCTTTGCCTCATTTTAAGCACAGAAGTAGCTGCATTAATTCAAATTAAACAAAACTACCAGCCATTAAAGGATCAGGAGTTTATCTAAACCCATACATAGGTTTTTCTTGAGGAAAACATTTTGCAGAGGTCAACAAGGTGTACTTGGTCGTTCCTACAGCACAAGACTTTCCCTGCTGCTCAAAGTGCCAGCTCACCCAAACTGTGAGCCCAGGAGCTGGCTTTGCCTGCGCTTGCAGTGGACCATGAAGCAGTCCCATGGCATACAGCTGCCCCGACTGACTACAGACCACGTACTGAACTCGAGAGGGGGGAAAAAAGAAGGGTCCTCCTCTTGTGGCTGCCAGTCACCCTGGTACAGAGCTCATGTCCTCACTGCTACATGTGTAACCATGCTCACGCACACGCGTGCCCCCACTGCCTCGCAACACGAGGCTTTAAATCCACCTACAGCGTTCAGCTCACTACTACTTCTCATACTGGGGTAGGGAACAGAGCAGCCTGCCAGCACACAGGCTGGAGAAGTATTTCCTTTGATTGGCTCTAAATTTACACGCTGCTAAATTAAACTAAATGAGGTCTTTTGAAAGAAGATGGGACTGATTAGTTCCGTTCAAACACTCCTTCATTACTCATCCCTCCATCAAGTCTGTTCCTACTCCTATCCAGGTTTTAAAGAATTTCCTCCCATACATGCAGTCCTAAATATCTTTCTGTCTCTGTCGTCCATCAGGATGGCACATCAAACGCAGACTTCCTTCCTTCCTTGAAGCAACCATCTCCTATTCCACGAAACAGAAAATATGCTCACAGGCACACCCACCACCAACTCCTGCCACCAAAGGACCTCTCCCCACAAAAAACTTCGGGGACATGGAGGGAGTAGAGTCCTCTCCTTGCCCTCCTTTACTGCCAGCTTGTCTCCCCACTCCATTACATTACTTCTTCCTCTTCCTGCTTGGTTTTTGCTTTAGCCAAAAAAAGAAAAGAAAAGGCAAAACACCGCATCATGCTGGTCAGTGGTGGACATCTAGGAAAAAGCAGCAGAGCAGGGAGCACAAATAGTAATACATCTGATGCCCTTCTGCATCTTCCAGAAACTCCTGACCCAGGGTCTTCCTGAACAGCAGCCTCTATCTTTGAACTCAAATCCAGATCAACTGGATTTTTGTTTTTCCCATTAATTGCTTTTGGAGCAGATCTGGACTTCTGACACCCACAGCAACTCGGCAATGAGTTCCACCATTTAATTCACACCATGCATGAAAGTACCACCTTGTATTTCTGACCTGATGCTTGATATCCTCCTTCGATGTCTTCCTCTTTTCTAAAGGGTCAAAGGACCACCTCAAGGACCTACAAGCCCTTACTAAACTACAAACGGAGTAGAAGCAAAGCGCTCCTTTTTCAGAAGACGGGCAAAGACAGCCTGTGACCAAAGCTTCCATCTCTGTCTTGGGGCACTGCCAAGTGCAACCAGGGTACAACTAACACCCACGTTCCTGAGCTGGAAAACCCAGAGCAGAGTTCATGGGCTCAAACTCCACCTGCTCCGAGAAGATCAACGTATCCTTCTGGCCAGTGCCAGTCAGGACCTCAATCTCAGACTGACCAAGACATACAGTCCTCCCCTCAACTCACCTTGGAATAAACTGCTGCTTTTTACATCGGAAACAGTTTTTTGGTGGGGTTTTGTTTTTTTTTTTAGTTATAAAACAAGCGGCAAAACTGGGATAATGAAAAATAGATGTATCCCTAAAACTTTACCTGCAAGCCTAGAAATAAAAAGAGAAAAGAAGAAAAAGAAATTCAACAAAGCAGTGGCTGAAAGAAAATGCACACTCCCATAAAAATAGAGCTCACGTGTACCAAGAAGGCTGGTAGCAAATGACAGTACAGACTCTTTAAAGCCTACAAACTCATGCCTGCCTGGAAGATGACATCTGCACAACAATTAGCAGTTTGCTTAGGTCCCAGGTAGGCAGGAGGAACTAACATGTGAAACACAGGGGTTTGAAGCTCCTGGAGAGAAGTCTGCACAGGCTGACATCTCATTACAAGACAGACACACGCAGAGGGCATAAGAGGATTTCCAAACCAAATGTTATGTGGATACAATGCATTTTTAGAACTGACCCTTGCAGCTCACAAAGCAGAAAGGGTGGTAGACCCCACCTGTATGGGGAGCATTTGCTCTTATTTAGGGACATTATTTTGGATCCAGCAGCACCCATGTACAGCTGCAGCCAGTCAGCACTGGAACCACTACAGGAGGACCACAAATTGCCCATGTGTGGAGTGGGGTGTTGTTTTTTTTCCACAATAATCCTCTTATGTCAAAGAAAATCAGGTACTAGGGAATGAGCAAAGGGTCACACTCAAAGAAGCCTCTGTTCCTGGGGCAGTCCTCCTGTCAGAGCAGGCAATGTTCTGGGCTCGCAGTGCAGGGAGGTTCTGCTCCGCAGCTCCAGGAAATCCTGTCTGCACCAGCAGCCACAGAAACAATAGCATTGCCATTACACTCTCTATTAGCAGGGACATTTTTACTGATTTTACTAGCTGTGCATCAGTAAATGCTGCACAGCCCCGTGAATAAGTTTGCTGTAGTCATAGGTGACAGTTCAAAGCAAGTCAGCATGAGGAACATATTTCATTAATGCCTTCCACTGCTGGGAACACACCACTCTTTCATGTCCTAACTCAAAGCCCACACTGCGTATACTATGCCACTCCAATAAATCCATCTGAAGCCTCATCTGAATTCTGATCTGCTGCTTGAGGAGAGCACATGGACGTCCCAGAGAGCTCCCCGGCCCCCTTGCCAGGCTCTGGTTTTACAGCCAACTGGAAGCAATAACAATAAGCTAATCCTTGTTCTCATCTAGGGATCGAGGGAGCAGTACGGGAATTATAAGTCTTGCAAAATTGTCTGCAAATTTATTAGTTCAGGCCAGGTATCTGTCCAGCCACCCTTTGTTGAGATAGCTGGTGGTAACAAAAGCGTCAACAGCACACTATGTGTCTACAAGCACAAATAATTCACAGAGCTCCCCTCCCTGAGCATAGGTCAGCACTGGAGAACAATCAAACAGGAAAAGACATCAAGGAACACAGCCCAAGCATCCTTCAGCTGAACCAGTGGCACGAAGACCTCCAAGCACTCACAGCTTCTTAGGCTGAAGCCAAAGTTTGATGGGCAATAACAGTCAAGGAAACTATTTTAAAGACAGACGTGTAAACTAGGATGTCTGATTGAAGAGGTGCACTCAGGACACATACTGCAATCAGTGTCAAGATCCCTGTTCAAACACAATGTCATTTTAATGACGCTGGCATCTATGGCTGAGACCAGCATGACATGCTAAGTGAGGCGCCATACAATGGAGAAAGAGAAGGAAATTTAGCTGACTGACCTGAAATTTTCTTCCTCTGAGCAATAGGGTCCCCAGGTCTGTAATGAGCACCCGTTTTTGCTGACTTGCTACTGAAGAGCAGGGCAGTGTCAGTCAGACACCTTGGGAATGTCCCATAGCCAGCAGTCCCTCCTTCTCCCATGACTGTGCAGCTACACCAACAGGAGAAAGAAGAGGTTTTAATCTGAAATTCAGCCTGTGTGTAAGAGAGGAAACAGCTGGTGGACAAACAGAGGATTACTAGGAGACCACAGGACACTCTGCCCTTCCCCATTTCATTACAGTTGGGTCTTCACAACCCTCTGCTTTCAAACAGATGAGCAAGACCAATCTGCAAATAAAATTATCCTCTCTTCTTCCCAGAGGCACAGGGACGCAAAGGCTCCTGTTAAGTACAAACCAAGCTAAGAGAAGCCAGCCTGGAAATACTCATGTTTTGGTGGACACAGGCCCAGATGACCATGTGTCTGCTTAGCAGGTCTCAATCCTGAAGACTTGCCTCAGCTCTCCCTGCCCTGACAGTATGTGGACATTGCACTGTGGCTTCTGGCATGAAGCACAGGATTTCTTGGATTACCCCTGGAAATGGGAACCATAAGAAGACAACTTGCCCATATTAGAAACCCAATGGCTCTCATAAGAGAGAACACAGGTCCTGTCCTTCCAAACATGTTTACCTGGAAATGGTTACCTGCAGCACGTTTTAACGTGCAGGATCCAGCAGAAAGACGTGAGCTGATGGGCAAGATGCTGCAAGAACCACAATGAGCTACCAAACCTTGTACAATGTGAGCATTCCCTACTGCCTTCACTAAGAGCAGGACTTGTGAGTCTCTGATACCACTTTTCCCCCTTAAAAGACATCTTCATCTTCTTTTCACACTTTTTCTTCCCCAAGCCAAGGCCCAGCAATTAATTGCACTTGCCCTAGGTGCAGTGCCCAGGTGCAGTGCCCAGGTGAACTGCCGTGGCTCTGCACAGCTGGCACAGCTGGCAGTGGCTCTGCTCGACAGGCACCTGGGAGACATCCTGCTCCATACATCTGTCTGAGCTCACTCCTGCCATGGACAGGTCCTGATCAGCAACATTTCCAAAAGGAGGCAGGAGTGAATTTTCCCTTCATTAAAGCCAACGTTAAAACTACAAAGATCCTGGAAGAGATCTGAATGCACTTGACTGATCAAAGAACTGGATCTGAATAAAAATTAATAATAAAAACAGAATAAAATAATAATAACGAACCTATCTATCACCTTATGCAAAGCAGGAGAAGAGCCCTGAATGGCAAAACCAAACATAACAAGGAGCTTCCTTCAGGGACCTACACAGTGCTCCTGAGGGAGTCCCAATTTGTTTGTCCTCAATTCTCCCAGGACAAACCAGGCAGGAACAGACTTCTCTGGGTACGGACCCACCACATTGAGCTGGCATGGGCTCTGCACAGCTTCGAGGTGTGACGTTGCATCTGCTTCTGCTGCACTCAGGATGCTCTCAGCAGCTCTGCTCCTCCTGGTGTCCTGCCATTGGGAAAGCATGCTCATGCCTCCAGCGAGTATCCCCAGCTCCACACAGGAGCTCTCTGCACCAAGAGCCCCCAAACCTTGCCAGAGGGTCCCACCTGGGCATGAAGCCCTACGTGTATGGGTGAAAGACAGGACAGTGAGCACCACTTGTTTGCAAACACCCTCAACCCTACCAAGATTTTAGCAGAGAAGGCGCAGCTGCAATACAGACCATCTCATTGATCCCGCTTATGAAATTGCTTAAAAATCGTTTATTCTTCTTGCTTGCTCCTCATCATTTACTCCTACCAGGACTCTTCTCTGGTGTGTTAAAAACACTCCTACACAAGGGAAAAGTTGTGGGAACACCTTCCCGTATTTGGCTGCCTACAGAGAACCCACGCAGCAGGAGGCCACGCTTTTAGGTTTACAGGAATAAATCGTGGCTCGAGCTCTGCTGGTGAGGCACAGCCTGCCCCCAAGCAACAAGTCCTGCTCTGACCTGCAGCAGAAGCACCGCTCTGAATTGGGACCAGCACACGGGAAGAAATTTTGACATGGGGCGGTAGGGATGGGGAGGGAGGAGGATAACCATGGCAGAAACGTGTGCTTACAGAGCCTGGCATCTACTGTGCAATGATGCAACTTTTATAACCGCCACTAACAAATAATAAAAATAAATATTAATAACCCCTACAGGCTACCTGCTTAGCTAACATCAGTCCCTCTAACAGCAGCTCAGCTACAATACCACTTAACGTTGGTCTTTCCTACAAGCACTGCCAGGTGCCGATGCAAGCAAGAGCAGAGCACGGATGTCTCCAGTGACAGGAGACAGCACAGCAGCACCCGGGCACGGTGAGGGCAGCTCTCAGCACCCGGCGGCTTCACTGGCACCGGCCACGGCTCCGCACAGGGACAGAGGAGTGGGTTGTTGCAGGTCATTTACAGACAAACCTGGCATCGCTCCTTCTACCCGACCACAGCAACTCCGACTGTGTTGTTTATACAACCTCACACAGTTTAACATTAAGCATCACTTAGTCTATTAATTAAATTTACTTAATGAATTCCTTCAGAAACCAGTGTTCACAGAAAACACTGCTCTCCAGAGGGCCAGAGCACAGCTTTATACTTTGGTGGTTTGAAGTCTGAGCAAGGCTGCCGTCATCCTCTCCACCCGCTCATTAGCGGCGATGGCAGAAGGGGCCACTCTCCGCCGTGGCTCAGCAAGATCCCCGATCCCAGGCGCTGCAGCCAGTGTGTCTCCAACAGTCCTCAGACCCTCCACGCTGGAGAGCCCTGGGTCCAGCATGGGGGGGATCTTCTGCTCCGCTCAGGATGGAGTGTACAAAAGCAGAGCATGCCTCAGAGGTCAGAGGACCAAATTTATCATTCATTATTTATAAAAAATGCATCTATCTGAATTTCTGGCAGCTGCTCTCGCAGTGCTCTGCGACAGCCTGCACACGCACGCAACACCCTCACTCTGCAGAGCTTTGGGGCTAGCAAGCACGTTCAAGTCCGTACCAGAGCGTGGGCGATGATTTGCACCAGTTTAGGACTCGCCTGGAGATAAGAGATGCACAGGGACCTTCAGGACAAACATCTTTCTGAAAGCTGCCACACTGCCTGACCTCAACCACGTGAAACAGCTTTCTCCTTCCTCATCGCCTCCCCATCACCCCAAAAGCCAGCTGAAAACATGTCTCCTCCTGCCCTGCTCCTATCCCTTCTCCTGCTCCTTGCTGCAATTTCCCATGTACAGCACATACAATTGAGTGATATTTCCCCCCCCACATGTATCTATCGTTTCCATCAGCCCCTATTTGCAAGGTGATGCCTTGCCTCGGACTAACCTGGGAGCCTGCCAGTGTTGAGTATATTTTTTTTACCCCTTCTGCTTTCCCAAGCTTGGAGAATCTAACAGGAAAGAAAGCGCACACCACACTAGCCAGGTCACTGGGCACCCTGATGTCCCACTGCAGCTGGGCCCACAAAGAGCCAAAGATTTAATTGGCATACTCCCAGCCTCTCTGGAAACAGCTTTTTGTATTTTCCAAGTTCCTGCTGTTCACTCATGGCTCTTGCATCGAATAACAACCTCCTTCCCCTGTCAGGTGCCAGCTTCCCTATAAAGAGATTCAATTAAGAGGTTAAAAAAACCATGTAAAATTCAAGCTCAGTATTAGAGAAATCCAACTCTGATGTATCAGGCACACAACTCTCACAGCAGTACCCACACCACGCTGCCTGCCCCAGTACAAGCATCTATCCCCTCTGTCTGTATCTCAGCTTGTCCCCGCCAAGACCCTCGCTGCCGGCTCCAGCTCAGCCCAGAGGTTTCCCATCGGGATCGCCATCTCTCCTGAGCTAAGGACACCCGCTGCCACAGCCCTGCGGAGCAGCTGGTGCAGAGGTGCCCCGACAGCGGGCAAGCAAAGGGCTTCTCCAGCAGCCCTATCAATCTGCCAGAAACGGTGAGCTGTGAAGTTTATGAAAAATGTATTTCCTCACCTCTACAGTGCACTGGGCGGCAGTGACAGCTCTTACTCAACGTGACGACCCACGGGTACAGGTCACAGCAGGGAGCAGGACAGCACGCAGGCAGCAAACGTGTGGCTCGCCTGTCGCGTTCTCTGGCTATGTGGCCAGGATTAATGTGGCATGGCAGCCCGTGGGATTAATTGCACAGGACGCCTGGCTGGATGCCCAGCTCAGAACCTCCTTTGCAAGCGAGTTGGGCTCCCCCACACTTCCAGTTTTATGGCAAGTTCCCAGTTGAAAAGGTGGAGGGCCACCGGGATCTGCCTCATGGGCCAAACCCCCCCAGGAGCTGCCAGATCAGCCACTGGCACCAAAATCCAGAATAAAGCCCTAACAAGCCAATTTTAAACCCTCCCCTGAAGGGGAATAAGGAGCTCTCTGGGGATGAATATAACCTACGGCCAAGCAGGTTCCCTCGGGATCGCTCCTGGCTTTGCCCTGAATCTCTGCATGAATATGGGCAAGTCGTTCCCCATGCTGGGGCTCAGTTGCTCCACTCTTAACACAGATACCACGGCTATAACCAAGGCAATCGCGGGGCTCCTTCCACTAATGTCTGCAGTGATATCTTCACGCGCTTGGATGAAAGGCGTTATCCGAGTCTGCTTATTTTTTTCCACTGCATTAGTACTTTTAAAGTGGTCTCAGTGGTCTTAAGCAATTAAGCAAGCCCTGGGACAGTAATGAGCACAAAGAGAGATCCGAGAGACTACCAGTACCATCATCTAGAAACGACTCTCATGATGATTTCCATTCTTCTACCCAGGCATTTCCCACCAATAAGAGCCTCCCCAGTCTGAAACCAAAGCAGAACAGCCAGCCAGCAGCAGGCAGCATTCGTTCAGCAGTTTTTTTCCTAAGGAAATTTAAAATAGCAAAGAGCTCCAAGGGCTGCAATTGCAGAAGTAGATGCAGAGACATGGGAAGCTGAAAGAGAACGTAATTCCTTCCCTCTCCTGTTCTTCATCATCTGCCACCTCTACTTTGGGGAATGTTTTTTTGCCTTTTAGAGCTATTTTAGATGTTACTTGTAGCAACATATGGAAAAAACAGTTTGAAATGTGACAGTGCAGCCTCCCTTTAATTAAACAATCCCTCAGGGACCCCATAATTGCTCCGGCCAAGCGCAGGTGCTGGACGCTGCATGTCTGCTTCCTCGGGCGTAGATGCAGGCCCAAGTCCTCCAGCAGAGGAGGAGGTTTCACAGACCCCTCTGGAGGCCCGACTGCCATTATTAGATGGCCCAGATCATCCACAGGGGCTGTGACCTTCCTGCTGTCGTCCTGCCTTTTGCCTCATCAGCCTCCGCCAAGCAGAGCTTTGATCCCCCAAGTGACTCCCGGTTCAGAGATCTTCTTTCCTTTTGCTGCCTAGACATGAAGGATGCTGAGCTGGAGTTCCTTAGCATCTCGGCTTCGGAGGGGCAGACTTTGATGTTGCACAGAGTGCCCGTCACTGCGATTCATCTGGTCTCTTCAAACAGCGGCAGAGCCACGGCTTGTGATCTGTGCAAAACAGCGTTTTCCTTGGGGAAGAAAAGTCACGCTGGCGCTCCTCTCCACCTTGTCATGGCAAAACAGGCTGTATTGGTGCTTCAAAGAGTTCTTCAACCTTAAATCCTTACGACATGGTGACAAATCAGGGAACCTGCCTCTACATCTCACGAATCCCAGCAGAGGTTATGAAAAAGCATTTCTGCGAATGCCTTAGCCACCACGGGACCCTGCATGTGCCATCAGAGTCGCACCAGCCTCCACGCTTGAGGGCTGCAAGGTCCACACAGCTCCTCTCTGCAGGGAAGGCTCAAGCAACCGCTTCACTAGCGACATTTGAACTGCGCCATATAGGTGTGCACAATGAAGGGTCATGGATAGACTCAAAGAAGTAGTAAACCTTCCAAGCAGTAGGACTGCTCCCAGTCCACAGGTCCCTCCTGAGCTCCATGACCATGCTCACTGCTCTTCAGAGCCATGGGGTTCACTCAGGAGCAGTACCTTAGCTCCATCCCACTGCCCCTCAGCCACAAGAAAGGCAGGCTCCAGCAGCCCAAAACCTAGGCTGGGGAAGGAGGGGAACAGAGATGCGACCAGGAGTGGTTTTCCTCCACAATTTTCCCTTCTAAGGGACAACGACTGTGTTTGTAACCTCAGCACCTTCCAGTCCAGAATGACAAGACCCACTGTTTCTCATCTGGAACTTGGACCAACAGCCGGAGACCCAGCCACTTAGAAGGAACATCTTTTTGTTAGAGAATACCCTACAAAGAGCCATTTTGTGGACTGGCATATCTCAGTAGGTGAGCAGCACCAGTCCACAAAGGGTCCTTTCTTTGGCAGTCCTGGCTGTCACTGCATCTGCTGCCTCTGCCACGCACCCACAGGCAGTGGGAAGCAGCAGCCAAAGGATACAGTGATTTTCGCTCTCTGTTTCTTGGCCTTTGCTGTACTTGCAAAGCCAAGGAGGACTCTCAAAATCTCCCTGCCTGCTGTAAGAGCTAACAGCAGGCTGTTAGCCACTCATACTCTTTAAGCTCTGATGAAAAATGTAACTGCAGCACCTTTCTCTCTGCTGTGAGACAGCAGAACATCCTGAGCAGCTTCCTCTACATGCTGGTGGTGCTACAGCCTCATCTTGCCACATCTGGTGGGGAGATGGCAAATCCATCACAGGACTGCCAGGCCACATTTGTACAGAGGGAGCTTCTCCCACGAAGACCAGAGACTTCAGTTGCTCCCTCCTGCAAGCAGATTTTATCACATGATGGACAAACTATTCTGCAGAGCTTCTGCATCAGCTGCCATCTAAATAAAGCTGTGATGTGAATCAAGGCTGTTTCAATGACAGCCTCTACAGTGACTTCCAATGACCGCAGACATCACACGTCAAGACAAGTTTTGGCACTGACCCTGATCCAGGGAGTGAGAAATCTCAGTGCACCCAGAACCAGGCAGGGACGGTTACTCACATGTAGAAGGGTTTGCAGCATCAGGGTCAGACCACATATTTTTTCTGAGGCAAGGACCCTGTCATTTATGCATTAAATGGCACATTTATTCTGCTAGTCATGAAGGAATAATAATTACAGTGGCCTCCAGTCTCCAGTTCTTTCAGTCTGTACTTAAAGAAAGAGCAAAAAAGGACCAAAGCAAACAGCGCTTCCACAAAAAATCTCTGAACTGGCTTTTAGTTGCTGGACAAAAGAGCGGCAGCTGATGAACCACTTCGCTTATTGTCCCGTCTAATTTCTATTTCATAACAGCAGCCCGGCACTGCAGGCAAAGCACTTCAGGAGGCAAAGCACCGCTCGGGTGGTTGAGCAGAGCTGACCTTCAGACTCCTGCCTCATTGCAGTGCTCCAGGTGTGCCACGACTGCCCAGAACCGTGCTGCCTGCAGTGCTTTCTTCTTTAACCGTAGGGTAAGCAGCAGTGAGCCAGCCCGGGCATCTGGCGGGCTCTATGTGGCTAAGTGCTTTTGAATGGCACTGGAGGAGCCAGCACACGCCGGTGGGTCTGTCCATGTGCACCGCTACGAGATGCTCTCTCACAAACACATTTCTAGTGCACATAACTCTCATTCTAATCATGGAGTCAGTCCTGTTTCAGTGGAGATTTACAGAGAGATTTTTTTTTCTCAGAAGCAATAATAGATGGACAGCAAGAAAGAGAAGAAATTAATGAACACCGTAATTATTCCCAAAGTTGCAAATAGGAGTGATTCCTCACCCTGAGACAACTCTGGAAAACAAGATTAAAATGCTTAGGGGACATATTCTCAAAACTGTAGGTAATAGAACAGATAAAATGTATTTACAGTATCTCACAGGGGACATGTACTTTTTATTCTGCTGAGGAATGTAATATTCCAGTCCTCATTACATAGTTAAAAGGGTGCCCTAAAAAAAGCAACTTAACAAAGCACCTTTAATGGCAACTGGGTCCAGTTCCAGAAACAGAAGCTCTCTTCTGCCCTGCACACCAAGGCGCAACAAGAAACACAACCACCATCTGCAGGAACACCCAGCACATAAGCAACATTAATAATCTATGCAAACAGCACAATTTAACAACCGGCAAAAAGAAGGCTGGAATGGGAGGTGGACTACAACAACACCCCCTCCACTGACACTTTCTAAGAGGAGGAGGAGGGCAGGCTTGCCTTCCCCAACTTCCCCGGTACCCGCAAAGCTACGGCTGCCAGCTAACAGACTGTGCCTGAAGTACCCACCAGCAGAAACAATTTGTCATGTGTCAGATCAAATAAACTCTTATGAGACCACTGTACTCCCTGAAGCAGACGGCTGCCAAACTCCAAAGGAGAAATCCAAGAAACCTAGCTGGCCGGTGTCAGACCCAAGTGCTTACGAAGACCAGCACACTTTTCATTTTTAAAACACATCAGTACAACGCAATCTGTTCCTGTGCAGCACTCCCATGCGAGGCAGCCATCAACAATATCCATTACTAAAAAGAATTCGGTGTTTAAATTATCACACTGGGATGAAGCTCCTCATAGTCCAGAAACTTCACGTTCCACATCCAGCAGCACAGCATCTCGCTCATCCTAGGGAGGCATTAAGAGGGCTAATGTTTGTCAAAGAGCCTTGGCGTGGTAAGGTGCTGCAATGGATTACCATCCGTCTGAGCAAGCGCTCCTCCTCTCCCAGCCAGCCTTGCGCTCTCTCACTAGAAGTTAATTCCCCCAAAACTGAATTACAGATTACTTTTTTTCTTTTAAATAGTCCTAGAGCCTTTTATTTTTGTTCACTCCTGAGCACTATCATAGCTTCCCATGCCCTGGGCTTGTGTCATTCCAGACGTTGTGTCGAGGCCCCTTGCAGGTCCCCCATCTGCAGCACAGTCCTGCAAGAACCATTAAAGCACAGGCCCTAGACTCCCAGCACTGGCTCTGCTGCAGGGCACATCGTTCTCTCTCTGTTATCCTGCTGGACAGGAGAATGAGCCCCTAAACCTGTTCTGGGCACATCTGCAAGATTTAATCGTGCCAGCCAGTACTGTGGGGAACCAAAATCACTCACCTGCTCCTGCAAAGATGAAGCTTATGCACATACTGGTCCACACAGAGGGCAAATCCCTCAGCCCAGGGCTCAGCCGCCTGCTCCAGATGTTCCAGATGCCAGCGTGTTTCATCTGGGGTCAGCCACCTGAGCCCCAGCATGGCCAGGAAAACCTTTCCTTCCATAGAAGATGAATAATGGCCCCAGAAAAGTTTATCTGCAAGAGGCCCGAGGTCCTTGGATAGGAAGCTTGACCAGCCCACAGAGGAGGTTAGCTTATCACAATGTGAGAAAAAAAGCAGGAGATCCACAGGAAGGACATGAGAAGTAGGAGATGCTGCATTGAGTCATCAAAAAGCAACTGCCTGCCCCAAAACCCAGCAGTGGAGCCTCAATTGACACTACATATCAACAAAAAGAAGTGAGAAAAGGAAAAAAACCTGGCAGCCTAAAGCAAGGAACAAGGGAAGAACAAGGTGGCAGGCACAGGGCATTCCCCTTGGTATTGGTAGCACCAGCGCAAACCTCAGCTGCATGGTTTTTTTTCCAGAATTTATTTAAAGAGCATCTGACGCCTCATGACAAGTTACATTTAGACACTGGTTTATCTGTACCAGGACTCGTCTCCAGCCATAGGGACTGGCATCAAGCACAGGACACCGTCTTGCCAGCCTTACTTGGACAGGATTGCTGTTTCCTACAAGCATCTCATCCGGCACAGAAAACACCATCAGCCGGTACGTGCACCAGGAGAGCTGTAAAGTACTTGTGGAACTGCTTTCCAGCAAGGAGAAAACATAGGCTGTTACTGTAACACAGAAAGTGTTAAACCAAGATCTCATGAAGGAGGAGGTTAGCAGACAGAAGTCTGTCATTTACAGCAATGCTTTTCAGGCACTTAACAGCTGCAGAGATGCCAGTCAAGCACCAGGTTCCCACAGCCTCTCCCAGGCTTTACATGCTCCAATTTCGACCCAACAGCTCTTTGGATAGTGACCCACCCCGGGTCAGCCAGCAGTGAGCAGAGCCAGCACCAGGCAAAGCCAGCCCTCGCCCGCAGCCACCCCGCTGCCCTGGCCCAGGATCCATTTGCAGGCAGGTTAAGTAGGCAAAGCTTTAGGCATCAAATCTCTGAACAGAGGACGGGGGGTCCGCCTCTGAAGAATTTACCTTTTTTTCAGCTCTCTGACTTGGAGAGATTTCAGAGAGAAATGAAAGGGCTATAGTGTGCTGCAGGAGTCCAGGGCACCTGCACTGATTTCCTCAGCAAATTCTGCTTATGTTTCTAAACAATGGAAAATTTCCCAAACACTAAGAGAGGACAAAACCCCTGCTAGCCACCAGAAAACAGCCAGAATTCAACAATGCTCCAGCTAGCAATCTCATTCTGCTCCTCAAGCGATTCTCCACACAAACCCAAACAAAGGAGCCCATTTACATCATCACCAATGAATTTCTTTACCAGTAGAAAACTTGTACAAGTGCCATGCTTGTGAGTGCCATTATGATTTCTAACAGCCTCCCGCTGATGTTGAACAGACTTTCCAAGCTTCTCTGCATACATTTTGTACTTGATTACCCCACACTTGCTGGAAGAAAAGGAACAAAATGCACTCAAGAGCCACTTGCTTATTCCTGATTTGGGTACAACAATGCTGGATGCAACAACATCATTTTTACCTCACGGCAACCTCACTGCGCCAGGGCTGGTGTGCACCACATCCAGCCACTGGAGACAGGCGTTTCCCACCAAAGGAATGAGCACCTCTGTCCCGGCTTCGCTGGAATAATTTTCTTTCTAGTAGCTGGTATAGTGTTGTTTTGGATTCCATATGAGAAGAATGTTGATAACACACTGATGTTTTCAGTTGTTGCTAAGTAGTGTTTATACTAAGTCAAGGATTTTTC
>JANHGO010000045.1:2732123-2778814 GCA_024606505.1 Aquila spilogaster | reverse complement strand
TTGATCAACAGCAGCAGTCATGGCTTCTTATTTTTTAACTGCAATATAATTAGGCACTTAGGAAAATGACTCTGCACAGTACAGGCACTATAGAGTAACGGCAGGTACCAGCACGGAGCTCTGCGAGTCAGAAGTTTAACCACAGCTGAAGGTCCAAGGCCAGCCCAGCTCCTGCAGCATATGCTACATCAGTGTAGATATGAACACTTGCCTTCCAAACCTGACAGAGATCCAATGCTGCTGCATGTCAGCCAATAGCACAAAATTTTGCTCTGTCACTCTGGACCAAAGGAACGCTTCCCATGTCCAACTGCTGCTTCCTCTCAAATGGAAAGCATTTAAGGTAGACTGTAAATATTTTCACATTTGGGGCAGACGAGACTCTCATTTGATCCATGTGGATTTGGAGACTGGACACATTAATTCACAACTTTAAACTGACAGGCCGGAAAGCTGCCAGCTAGCTCCTGCCATGCTGGAGACTACAGAAATGCTGCTGTCACTGAGCTGGACAGAGCCCATCTGCAGCTGCACCAGGGGACCAAAGCTTACCACCTCGCTGGTCACTGCTATGGCAAAGGCAGTTAATCCTTTCTCTTTCCTATTAAATACTTGCCTCTTCTGCTTCTTCAAAGAATTACACAGCTGTCTAGAATCTCAGCAGAGAGAAACAGCCAAAGACAAAGGCTGGCTAAGAACACAAACCTGAGTGGTAGAGTAAATGTAAGAAGGAAACAAAAAAGCAGCAAACCACAAAAACCAGTCCAGAAAGACCTCAGCCCTGCTCCACACAGTCCCGGAGCTGGAGGCAGCTTCAGGAAATACAGGGCACAGCATTACACACATCCGCTGCCCTTGCTCTGTCCCAGGCACTTGCACTTGCCATGGCCAAGATGAGATACTGGACTGGACGAGCCTTTGGTATAAATCAGCATGGCCGCTCAAAGTTGCACATTAGGTTTCCTGGCATTTAAGATGTCTAACAAAGTGATTCTTTACAGAGTTTGCCATTATATTCTTTTTTGCAGCAATGCCTTCCCTGAGGAGCAATTTCTGATGCTAATGTCAAGTGGAAAAACTGCTGGCTGATGATGTGATTAGAAAATCAGAGCAATCCAATCTTCAACCATCAGAAGGAACGGTTCTTCAACAAAAAAGAGGGAAACAAGGTGCCCAAATGACAAAAATAGGTAATGTGTTGTAAATGAAGTATTAATGTGCTTTAGGATGTTGTGCTGAGGCCACATGGAAACAGTATATAAATGCATTTACATATAAGAGCCCAAAGAAATCAATTAGTTTGACACAGAAGAGCAGAACAGCCATGGCTACAATAATCTCAAAGACAGACTTGTCATCATGGCCATCCACACAAACACAAGAAACAGTCCCCATTTCTTAAACAAAAATGCCATCCAAACGCTTCCAGTCATCTCTGACATCCCAAAGACTAAGGATCAGGTTTTGCCTTGAAAAGCAATAGGGTGCTCCTGCATGATGGCAGACTCACCTCCATGCACTTGGAAGAGCTCAACATAAGAAACAAAAGCAGATCACTTCTGCAAGGTTTCTCCAGAGAGTTTTAATTCATAAAGGCACTACTATCTGGTAAAAGTGCAGATAGAACAGAAAAGAAAAATTTGAAGAAGCACTTCAAAAATACAATTCTGCCTCTGTGATGGAACTCGAGATAGGAAATCACAGGTGTGAACATTCATTCCAAGCACACTGCAATCCCACTCATTAAAACCCAAGTAGCCTGCAAGTTCTGACAGATGCGAACCAAGAACAGAGAAAGGCCCTCCAGACATCATCATTTCCTTAGGTGATACCAAAAAAACACGTGGAGGAGCTGGGAGACTTTCCAAGGTGCGCGTATCCTTTGTGTCTAGCCCAGCAGTGCCTGGTATATTATTTAATACCATATGCAAAAGAAGCAATGCCTAACAATCACGTTAAAGGACTTGGTTAAGTTTCACCAATCTTCCACAGCTTGTCAGCTGCCCGGCCGGCTGGCAGAGGAGACAGCTGATCTCCCTGATTCCCGATTGCAGGCGGCAGAGCTCTTCGGGTAACTGTCTCTCTGTGTTTGCATCCACCTACCTCCAGCAGCTTGAAGTGTGCACAAAGCACAAGGTAGAACTTGATCAAAATCCAGCTCACATTTTAGGCAGCGAGGGAACAACTGTACAAAGCAGTATTACATATACAATAACAATAGAATTTTGTGGAGAGATTTGACAGGTTACAGGTTGATGACACTGCTGCAGTCTCGGTGGAAATGCGGTTTGACGCAATTAGCAACCAGGAACTAGAAAAGCAGCAGAATAAAACTGGCAATACACGTATAAAACTTGAGCAACCGTGGGACCGGACACGAGCATAAAAATCCTGCACTGAGCTCAGAACAGGAACGAGATGAAACAGGAGCATGACGAAGGCAACGGGACTCTGATCTCCCTTCTACTAGTTAAAATTGAAGATCCAGAGTGTGAGTGACATTTGCTCCCTCTGGAAGAGAAGGGCACAGCTTGCTACACGGATACCATGGAAGACAGCAGGAGGTCATCCCAGAGCCAGGCAGAGGACAGCAGACTTGGAGCGTTTGACTGCAGCCTCCCCTGGGCAGTGCTGAGCTCACAGCGGTCGGGGCAGCCAGCAGGGCATGCAGCTATGGGCACAAGAATCACATCAGGAAACAACTGAAGGTGCAGAGCCGCTGGGCTGATCACATTGGCAACCTGTGTCCCTCTGTGAAATGAGCGGAACGCATGTACTAACGACGTGAGCCGCACGGCCACCACAAGATCTCACTTCAGCCAAACCTGCAGCAGGCAAGAAATAGGCTGGCAGGAGGTTGTCAAAGAAGACTCCTTTTATCCTGTTGTTTCTAACCAAAGCCTGCACACATACCTGTAATGAGGATCTGCCACGAGCAGGCCACCATTTAAGCCTTTTTACAGCAGTAATTGAAATTCTTCCCCTACAGCACACTGAATGCTGACAAGCGCTCTGCTTCCATAAGTCCTTTACTGCACATACCTAATGTGGAATTTCTACAAAAATAAAACGGAACAAAACACCCAAGCAATGGAGAAGGTACTCCTGAACAAAAACGGCAATGACATTTATAATAACTGCAAGTATATCCATATTCCGTTTCAGCACGGGTGGTAGGGATCTGCCAGTCTGCATACTGAGCAGGGACACCACACGCCTTCCATACATAATGGTACAGAAATGAAATCTAAGTGTATAGTGCAGCTTTGAGAAATTTAGGGGCTTTTGCTAGATATTTCTGTTACAGAAGGACTTGCATTTGAAAAGTAATCTTGCTCTAACCGGCAGAAATTTCAAGATAAATGGATCCCACATTTATTCTTTCAATAATAATACTGAACACTGAATAGAGTTCTTAGAAATTCAGAGCACTTCATAAAAATTAATTACTACTTATAGTCCACCCTTCCGAGGTGTGAAGGCATCACACCTGCGCACACATGAGGACATCAGTGCGCAAGTGGATTAAACACATTGGCCAAAACCACAGAGGCAGGCTTACTGATCACCCTAATTACCAAAGTGTGCACATGCATGCATCTCCATGTGTTTAAATGGGCTTATGCTCTGCAGAGCCTTACCCACAGCACAGGTTTTTGCAGTGAAGTAGCCTGCTCGGTTGGTGCCTTCTCATATAAGTCGTCCCATAAATGTCTAATAAAAGATACCAACCCAAAATAACTGAAGAGATTTTTTTTGTGGGATGTACGGGTTAAGATTTGAGGAATAAAAGCTGTGTTTCATTCAGCTGAGGAACAGAAATCCCATTGTTAAGAAGCTGTGTAGTGTTACAATGACAATTCTTAATCAGATTGCCACCGAGCAGCATTTCATCAACCCACACTGGAGCGCAGCAGACCTGAGGTACTGCGTGCCAACAAATGCTATAAAATCTGAGTCTTGACAAGCACACAAAGAGAGAAAAGGCTTTGGAGCTAGTGACCGAGACACGTCACCACCTACAATGTGACTGGCAGCCCGCTCGACCTGCTCTGGTGAACTGAAAGCACTATAGCAGCCACTCTTGTTGCCAGCCGGTTTGGTGATGGTGGCTTTTCTCTGTATTGGGTCATTGGGTCCCGTTCCTCTTTGTTTGAACAGTAGCAAAAGAATACATTGTCATGGGAACAAATAGGTATTTTTAGTTTTTCTGCAAGGCTTCTGTCAGCGGTGTCAGATGAGGTTTCAGAAGGACACTACAATTAGTCATCAGCATGTTACCTGGACGGACAGCTTGCCACTGATGTGTCGGGTAAAACACTTCCAGGTCTCCGGGATCAACGTCATCATCTGTTATTGGCTCTTTCCCGCTGTCATCTTTTATGTCGCTCTCTTCTATTTTTGTAAGGGCAAATTCCTTTTGGACAGAAGAGATTCAGCTCATTAGCAATCGCATCTGGGTAATTTAGTGCCGGCTGAGAATACAAAATTTTTCCCTCGCCAGCAGATTTTTTTTTTGACATCCGAGATTCTTTCCACATGGTTAAATTTAGATTTAAAGTATATTAAAGGTTAAACATGCATAACTAGCATGACATTTGTGCTGAACAAAGCAACGCAGCTTATTTCCTATTCCAGTGCAGGCTGCAGGCTTAAAACAAGCTTCTGCAGAGCCTCACCTATCTTACGGTTGGAGCCAGAAGCCCTGACTATTATTAGGGTTGTGTAACATTGTAGGACCCTGTTTTCCCTTCCTTAAAATATGTCAAACTTCTAACTTTTTCAGCTGAAATTTTCCACGCTACTGGAACGCCTCAAGCATTTTTTTTTTTCTTAAATGCACTTATTTCAGGCTTGGAGAAAATTTCAACTGAAATAGTTCAGCTGTTTCCAAAATAGGACATACGAAAACACACCAAACCACCTGCACGATGAAGATGCAAGCATCCTTCTCTTTGCGCACACCAGTGTCCTATGAGTCCTTCCAAACAATGAGGCAGTGATCTACACACCACTCACCTTGCAACTGCTGCATGTGGACACGGAGGTGCAGGAGAACAGTTAGCAGGAGGGGTGTAGCATTGTACAAAGGGAAAAACAGGGATGAAAAGCAGGAAAAAAATCCTTGCCCCCTAGAGAAAGCTCAGCATTCACTGGAAGCTAGGTTTCCAGCTCCCTAGGGAGCTGGTGGGAGTCACCACAAACCTCAGAGGACAAAATTATTCAGAGTGCACAGCAAGTAACAGCCTCATACTATCTCACAGCAGACTATTAAGTGCTTAGGAAGCTAGGCTTTGCTATTCTGGTTTTCACAGGAACAGATAACCCAGTCCAGGCTCATCATCCAGATAGCTCTGTTTCCATTGCAGGGAGCATTATCTGCTTCTGATATGGCCAAGAATGACACCACAGAATAATTTCAAATAACCAGCCTATAGGGAAAGATGATTCCTAATTGTTGGCAATTAGAATAAGAGTTACAGCCAGCTCACTTCATGAAGCGTTGTGATATTAAACCTTACAATATTTTCACAGAGGAAAAAAAAAGTAGTCAAGAGGTTAACTGGAAATTTCAGGCCATGTTCTGCCTTCACTCCTTGGAAAAAAGCATGCATGGTTACCAGCAGAATCTGGATGCTTTGCATTTAAGTATCTATAATCCAGTCAAGGAGAGAATTTCTGAGCAAGAGAAACAGCAGCCTGAGCAAAACATATCCAATTAGCCATGATAGTGGTAACACATTAGGATGGTTGACAAATCTATAGAGTGTTTTTATTTTGTCTGTCAAAAGGGATTGAAACTTCAGAAATAGACTGAAAAAACAGAGCTTAACTCCTGCTTTCGCTTAGTGCATTAGAGGCTTGAAATTGTTAAGATTATGACAAATGGTAAAGCTCAGTAACAATCATAAACATAAAAAGCCAGATTCTACTGATGAAAATCAATGTTAACATTTTCTGAGCCCAGACTCAACAGGACTGAAATAAATGAGTGAGCGCAGTTATTACTTAGCTTATTTGCGCTGCTATATTATTATCCAAGAGGGACTTAACCATACAGTCCATTGTAAATTTACTGACAGGCCTCTGACTGTTGTATCTGTTGAAACACTTAATGGAGATGGCTGATGTTTATGGCCTCTGCTCAAGAGAAGAGCTGTGGTCTAAATGTTCTATATGGGCAAAAGGATGTATCTTGGCTCATTTAAATGTAACTGTCATAGTTTGGCCCCAAATTGCTTTGCAATACCCTGTGTCATTAACATCTCCAGAGTGGAGAAAAAAGGCAACACCACACAAGCCTTCATTTATGCAGAGTGACAAACCGCATCATTACGTAGAACCCTTTTTGGTTTGTTTTCACAATTAAAACAGTAAGAAAGAAGATGTTTTCTAAAGACCAATGGAAATTTCCTTAAAGGTAAAAAATCCTCCTCACTTTAATCAGTCTGAATCCACTACAGTAAGCCAAGAACCCTCGCCAGGGACAGCCAAGACAACCTGCAGCTTGTTCTCAGGTATGCGGCCACCACAGAGCCAATGCAGAGGGAGCAGAGGAAAAGGTGATCTGAGAGCTAACTACCTACTGAGCTGATCAGACACATGATCTTCCATGTCAGGCTGCCTGCCAGGTCAGGCAGGTGGCAATGGATGGCTGTCCCAACACTTGTTCTCCAGCTTTTTCCTACAGCTGAACTGACTACGCTACACCTCCAGCCTCCTCCCTGCAACGAACACAAATTATCACACCGGTACCTGACTCCACACGGGTCCTAGGCCTACAGAGTGTATACTTTAATCTGCCCCTTGCATATGTTCCAGTTAATAGCACAGCCCACACAACCAACAGACCAGCAAGCTGCGACACATAGGCAGGAGCGAGCATCCAGGGACATGGGAGGCCAGTAATCCCCTATGTGGGTGTTGCTGCAGAAATCAATTTTAAGCCACAGCATAAATTAAGCTAAATAAAAACCCACACACAAAACCAAACATCCAAACAAACAAAACTCCACTCTGCACTGCTACACAGTGCCCTTCATGTTTCCTCGAGGAAACTCTGTGGGTTTGATCTGGCAGGGCTGGGCACCTGGGTCTCAGAAGTGGAACGGGGGTAATTCTGCATACCTGGACAAATTCAAAGGGCAGACAGCTTCCACTCACCTCAACCGCAGCTTCAAAACACCACAAGTAGCAAAATGCAGACAAGTGAGACATGAGGACCCAAGAGGGTGCTCTTCTACACCTGACTCACTCATAGTGACTCAACAGAGGCACAGCCAGAATAACTGAGGCCATCTCCTCTTGCCACTAGACCACATTCATTAGCTCTGGCTCTTGGCACGGAGGAACATGCGACAGCTCCAAATAGAAAAAGTGATACCTAGCAAATGAGAGCTGCCCAAGAGCACAGTTCCCTTTGCAAACCCTTTTGACTGAGCATTATTGTGGATTTCCTGAGGCTAACGCAAACAGCCTTAAGAAAGAAGCCCTTTTTTGTTATTTTGTTATTGAAGATCAGCTACTGAGGAGGGAAGCAGTGATTGAACAACTGCTATCAGACCCTGTGTGACATTACAGCAAGGGAGGTGTGACCCCACCAGAGAGGCTGAAGAACCCTTTGCAAACCTGGCATCCATGCACTTACAGGAACTCTCTCACTTAGGCTCGACCGGAGAAACACTGCAGAAACCAGTAGGAGCAGCAGGCTGACTTTGCCAACAGCGCAGAGGAGACCAGCCCAGTGAGACATTGCCACCAATCTGCAAAGCAAAGGAAAACAAAACCAAGAATACTTTAGAACAAATTTTCACAGGTTTCAGTGTTCCTTACACATTTTTCACCACAGCACAGGTTTAGGGGTGTGAGGCAGCAGGACATGCCAGATCTAGGTGTTAGTTCACAGGTCTCATTGGGGGGAACACAAAAGCACAGGGTGCCAACTTCACTGCTAATGGAGTTTATGACAGGTAACGACAAAGTACTCTGTACTGACCCTGCAGGGGCTCGCATGTCTCCTGGAAAATATGAAAAGACTGTAGGGAAAGACAGAATTTGGTTGTGGTCCTGCTACAGTTTGTTGTGCACATGCCTCACCCAAAAAACAAAAATAGCCATGTTAATTCAAATTAGACAAAAAGATAAGCCGTCAAATGATCAGTTGTTTATATAAACCCACATGCACGCTCTGCTTGAGGGAAACAACATCTTGCAGAGGTGAACAAGATTTACTCAGCAGTTCCTGCAGCACAAAGCTTTCCCTGCCTGCCCTGGTGCTGGGCTGCCCACTCTGCGCACCAGGGCTGGCTCTGCTTGTGCTGCAGAGGGACACGGCACCCACACAGCAAGCACAATGGCTCTGGGCAGAAGGAGGCCACCAGCCATCTCAGTCCAGAGCTGCAGGTTCATTAATCCATTAAACACACCACCAGGCTCACAGCGAGCCGCAGCACGAGGCTGAAGCCCACTGGCAGCATCCAGCTCGCCTGTCCTCGCGCTGGGTAGGGAGGGGAGCAGGCTGCCAGCACGCAGGCTGGAGAAGTATTTCCTTTGATTGGCTCTAAATTTACACGCTACTAAATTAAACTAAATGAGGTCTTTTGAAAGAAGATGGGACTGATTAGTTCCGTTCAAACACTCCTTCATTACTCATCCCTCCATCAAGCCTGCTCCTACTCCTATCCAGGTTTTAAAGAATTTCCTCCCATACATGCAGTCCTAAATATCTCTCTCCCTCTGCTGTCCATCAGGATGGCAAATAACATCACAGTTTTTCTCTCCGTTGTGCAACCACCTTCTACTTCCACAAAATCAAAAATAAGCTTTAAACAGAGCTGCCAGGGCCAAATCCATCCGTCTTCAGCCAATCTTTCCCTGCTGCCAGAAAGGCTTACACCTGAATTGCCACCTGCAGGAGCCTGGGCCAATGAGAGCTCCTACTCCACCTGGCCTGCTGCCTGCAGGAAGCCAGGATACTGGGGAACCATAGGTGCACCTGACACCGGCTCCTGCCAAAGGAGTAGGACAAGGAACAGCAACTTCTATCTCTGAAGCTCAACAGCCCTCAGTGGAATTCTTTTTTTAATGTTTCCCCCCACCCACGAACTTGTGTAATTGCTTTCTGAGTAGATGTAGCCCAATATCCTTCTTTGACGGTCTCCTCATCTCTAACAAGCCAAAGAATCGCACCAAGGAAGGAACCAGAAGCCCCTCCTCAAGCTGCAACCAAAGCAGAAGAAAAGCTCTCTGTTTTCAGAAGGCAGGCAAAGTCAACCTGAAGCCAAAATTCACATTTCTCACTTAGGATGCTGCCAAATGCAACATGGCTACAACCAAAACCCAGAGCAGTACTTGTGGGCTCAAACTCCATCTGCTGTCAGTAGCTGTACGTGCCCTTCCAGCTAATGCCACACTCAGGACCTCGAACTCAGACTGACCAAGACAGAAAGTTCCCCCCACTACTCATATCAGAAGAAACTGCTGCTTTTTACATGGGAAACATGTTGCTCTCTTAATATTAGTGGCAAAAAAAAAAAAGCAGTGAAGCTGGGATAATGAAAAATAGACGCATCCTGAACATTTCACCTGCAAGTCTGGAAACAAAAAGAGAAGAGAAGAAAAAGAAATTCAACAAAGCAGTGGTTGAAAGAAAACGCGCACTCCCATATAAATAGAGCTCACGTGTACCGAGGAGGCTGGTAGCAAGTGACAGCACAGCCTCTTTAAAGCCTACAACCTCATGCTTGCCTGGAACATGACATCTGCACAACAATTAGCAGCCTGCCTTGGTCCCAGGTAGGCAGGAGGAGCTAACATGTGAAACCTGGGGGTTTGAAGCTCCTGGAGAGAAGCCCATGCAAGCTCACATCTCATTATAAGACAGACGTAAGCAGACGGTGTGAGAGTACTTCCAAACGGAATATTACATACACACAAAGCATTTTTTGAAACAGCACTGCAGCTGGCAAAGCAGAAGGAATGGTAACTGTGACCCCACCTGCACAGAGAGCACTGGCACTGATTTACAGATGTTGTCTCTGGATGCAGCAGCACCCATATACAGCTGTGGTCGATCACTACTACCACTGCAGCAGGATGACCACCCCTGCCAATTCCCCTTGCAAGGAGCAGGGCGTTATTTTCAGTCCTCCGCTTCTTGTAGTAGAAAATCAGGTAATTGGGGAAGAGCAAAGGGTCACACTCAAAGCAGTGTCAGCTCCCGGCAGCATCCCCTTGTGACAGCGGGTGATGTGCTGGTGCTGCAGCTCACTACCAGCTTTGCAGCACAGAACAGTTGTGCCTCATGGTTCCAGAAAAGCTCCCTGCACCAACAGCTGCAGAAACCCTAGCATCCCCGCTGTGTTCTCTGCTAGAATAGATATTTTACTCATTTCACTAGCTGCACATCAGTAAGTGCTGCACAGCCCCGCAAATGCAGTTGCTGTAGTCATAGGTGACAGTTCAAAGGAAGTCAGTAACAGGAACATATTTCATTAATGCCTTCTGCTGCTGGGAATGCACCACTCTTTCATGTCCTAACTCAAAGCGTGTACCGCGCACACTGTGTCACTTCAATAAATCTATCCAAAGCCTCATCTGAATTCTGATCAGCTGCTTCATAAGAGCACACAAACATCTCTGAGAGCTCCCCAGCCCGTGCTCTGTTTTATGGCCAAGAGGAAGCAATAACAATAAGCTAATCCTTGTTCTCATCTAGGGATCAAGGGTGCAGCATGGGAATTGTAAGCCTCACAAAACAGTCTGAAAATTTACTAGTTTCAGGCTCTGTACCTGTGCAGCCAGCCTTTGTTGAGACGGCCGATGATAACGAAAGGACCCAAAGCACTTCGCATCTACAAGCAGAAATTACTCAAAGTTTCTCTTGATGAGCATAAGGCAGCATGGAGAGTGATCAAACAATGAAAGCCACTGAGGAATACATCCCAGGAACCCTTCAGCTGAACTGGTGACACAAAGGCCTCAAGGACCCAGCACTTAGGTTTGAGCCAAAGTTTGACTGCCAGTAATAAACAGTTAAGAAAATTGTTTTAAAGACAGCTGTGTAAACTGGAATGTTAAAGTGAGGAGATGCACTCAGGACAGCAGATGCTGCAGTAAGTGTCAGGTTATCAGATCTCTGTGCAAACACAGTACTGTTTCAATAATACCGCACCCATGGCCAAGGCCAGTGTGACATGCTAGGTGATGTGGAAACACAAAAGAGAAAGAAAAGGAAATTCAGCTGATCCAACCTAAAATTTTCTTTCTTTGAGCAACAGGGTTCCCAGATACACAACCATTTTGGTTGATTTCCTGAAGAGCAGAGGAGCAGAGAGATGTCCCAGGAACAGCCCAGGGCCGGCAGCCCTTCCTCTTGCAACGAGCCGTGCAGCCGCACAGACAGGAGGAAGAGGAAGGTTTTATCTGAAATCCAGCCTGCATGTACGAGAGGAGACATCTGTGGACAAAAAAAGTAGACCACAACACATATTTTGCCAGGGCTGCACATGTGGCAGGACGCTCCATTCCTCAGGTCTGCCACGGAGCAAAGGGATGCTCCTGTAAGGTGCATGCATAACCAATTGACAATTTACACTAAGAAATCTGTGATTTATTGCATACTGCTCCTTAAAGGTATGAACAGAGTGCTCACAGGTGACACAGTTGTGCTGACCGACTCAGTTGCTCAGGAATGGTCTGGGCAGGGTCCTCCTCAGTAGCACAGGTAGACTATTCACTAGTCAACAGCCCACTACTCATGGACCAGCAGCCTTCAGAAACACACTGCTGCTCTCACATCAGCCAGGCAACCAAGAGCAGCAGCTCTGGAAGAGCAGCTCCCTCTTGGAGTAGCTCCTGCTGGCTGGTCCAGGGGTGCTGCCTGGCAGAGAAGTCTGATGTCATCAGACAGAATACGAGAGGTTGACAGCATCCTTGACTGTGGCTCATCAGGAGGTGAGATTAATCACAAAAGTACCATCCCTTGTCAATTTGACAAGTGTACTTATGCTCTGCTTCAGTATGCTCATGTTTAAACTGTTTGCCTTTCATTTAGTATGCTCATGTTTGAATTGTTCACATTTTGCTTATTATGCTCACGTTTAAATCATTTATACTTTGCTTAGAAATAGATGCTTCTGTAGTTAAGTTTCACTGCTACAATAAAATCACTGAGACTTGGCATTTGGTTTGCTGTCACTTTGTTGTTGGGTATCCAAAGAACCTTGTTGTCCTCTCACAGTGTACTTCCCCCTTTGCTTCAATCCAGTCAGCACAGTCCCCACCTCCAAACGGACAAGTGGAGTCGTTCTGCAAGTATGGCCATTCTCTTGTAACCAGACTAAGACAGGGCAGCCTAGAAACGCCTGTATCTTGGTGGACACAGGCCCAGGTGATCATGTATCTACTTAGCAGATCACAGTTCTGAAGCTCCACCTCAGCTCCTCACCCTCTGACATTGCATGGACATTGCACTGTGGCTTCTGGCATCAAGCACATAATTTCTTTAATATCATCTAGACATGGGAGCCATGAGCAAACAATCTGCCTGTATTAAAAACCCAGTGGCTCTTATAGGAGAGAAAACATGATGTCCTGCCAAACATGCCAATGTCTACCTGCAGTGGGTTTCAGCGTGGAGGACTCAGTAGGAAGATGTCAGCCAAAGAGCAAGAAGCTGCAAGAACCGCAAGGAGCTACCAAAACTCACTCTCTGTCTTTGCAAGACAGCTGCTGTACAAAACCTCCCTTGCTGGAACATGCCCAAAGCTTTTTCCTCAGACAGGTCCTGAGCAGCAGCAGGAGCGAATCTTCCTTACACATAAAGCCAATGTTAAAATGTCAAAAACCTTCCGATCCCAGTGAGACGCTGTGACACCCCCACCTCCATGCGGAGCCCCATTGCTCTGGGAGCCATTAGCCCCTGCCAGAGGGACAACCTCAGCACAGCGCCTCACACACTGGTAACAGGACAGCAAGCACAGCCTGTCTGCAAACACCTCACACCATGCCAGACTTCAGGACGGAATGAAACTACGGTACAGAAAGTCCTATTGATATCACTTAATAAACTACTTTAAAACATTTATTCTTCTTGTTTGCTCCTCATCACATACTCCTACCAGGACTGCGCTGTGGTGTGTTGAAAGCACCTCCTACGCAGGGAAGAGGTAGTGGGAACACCTTGCCATATCTGCAGCCTACAGAGAACCCACACAGCAAGGAGGCCATGCTTCTAGGTTTACACAGATAAGTAACAGCAGGGACTCTGCTGCTTGGGCACAGACTGCCCTGGGACAGCAAGTCCTGCTCTTCAATAGGTCTGAATTTGGACAACTGCATGGAGAGAAATGCTGAGTCCAAAAGGCTAAAAATCAGTCAACAAATCAGCCATGAGGTCACCTGGGTAAGTAACTTCTCTCTGGAAGGACCTGGCAGGGAAACTCAAGTCCCAGATGCTTGGCTGAAACCGCCCTTCTCCATGCAACCTGGAAAGGACAGAATCAATCCGAGACACAAGAGATTTCTGAGCACAAGTCTGCAGAATGTGGGACTTGGACAGATGATGGTAGGGCAGCCAAGAGAGTCAGAGTGCTCCACCAAGCTCTGTCCCATGCCATGGCTCAGGAAGGATGGCTGCCAGGCTGCTGCAGGCACCCCACAGAAGCTTTCCACTTCATCCTGCACTGTCCCACAAGCAAAGTTGTACAGGGAATACAAGGACAACCACAGCAGAAACACAGCCTGGCACCTACTGTTGCATCATGCAGTCTTTACAGCCACTATTAATAATTCACAACAATAAATATGAGTAGCCCCTGCAGGCTTAGCCTTCAGCTAACATTAGCAGTCAACCTCTCTAACAGCTACGATACCACCTAACGCTGCTCTGCCCTACGCCAACATAACTGAGAATGGAGAGGGAATCTCCCCAGCACTGCAGGCACCCAGGCTCAGAGCAGAGAGGTCTGTAAGGCATCAGTCCTCCTGACCCAGCATTGCATGGGATGGCCAAGGAGGTGACAAATCTCCAGTTTACCTTCCATAAGAACTACTCCTCCATAGCTGTATTCTGGAGAATGAGTATCCCCCAGTATCTCTCTGCCCTGCTGCACCCAGCCAAAGCTTCTTCACCACACATAAAACCTCTTCACTATCTTATTTTTCATCCAAGACATCACATTACCTCCTGCTGCTATGCTTACTCCTATCATACTATACTCACAGATAAAGCCGGCACTGCTCTGCCTGCAACCACAGCACCCGTGTGACATGCTCACCACCATGCTGCAGTACTGATGCCCAGCACATGGCCAAGGATGACAGGGAGGAGTGCTGAAACAAGCGGTGGAAGCTGCTGCTCAGCTGTCGTCTTGATGTTCCCAGCAGATACATCTGCAACACTGACAGCCCTAACCAGGCCTAACCAGGAGCATTCTTCAAAACCTAATTAGTTACTTAAACATGCACAAACCGCATACAGTTTAACACTGAACATCACTTGGTCTATTTATTAAATTTACTTCATAAATTCCTTCAGAAACGTCAGCGTTCACAGAAAACAAGGCTCTCCAGAGGGCAAGAGCATAGCTTCCTTCTCTGGAGGTCTGAAGCCTGAGCAGGGCTGTGACACACCCCGTGCCAGCCCACAGCTCCTTAACGGCAACGACAGAGGGTCTGGTCTGCTGCTCAGCGCTGGGTGGAGTGTGCAGAACCAGAGCACACCTCAGAGATCAGAGAACTGCATTTATCATTTATTATTGATAAATAACAAATGTATTCAGCGTTACGACAGCTCTGTGCCTGCCTGCACGCATACCTGACATTCTCGCTCAGCTAACGCTTGTATCAGAGCACAGGAGCACACATTTCTACCAGCTTAGGACTCGCCCAAAGAGGGAAGCACAGAAAACCTTTGGGAAAAACGTCTTCCTGAAGATGAACGCAGGAGGAGCTCCACCTCACACTGCACAGCCTGTGTTCCAAGCTGCTGCGCTGCTGACCACTGCCTGTGCCAAAACCCTCTGACAAGCCTCAGTCACAACAAACAGCATCCCTCTGCCTGGCCCTTCCCAATCCTCCTGAACATCAGCCAAAAACGCTCCTCCTCCTGCCTGCTCCTGTTCCCTTCTCCTGTTCCTTGCTGCAGTTCCCCATGCACTGCTCAAAATCAAGTGATTTTTCCATCCTAGTTGTACCTATCATTTCCATCAGCTCCTACTTGTCTCAGCTCAGACCAACTTAGGAGTGTGCCAATGAGCAGCACATTTCTTGACCGCTCCCAAACAAGAGGTCATGTTGGAGAATTGGGGCTCCTTCTAACATGAAGGAAACCTCACCAGGCAGCTGCCAGGGCCCAGGCAATCCCAGCCTGTCTGGGAACAGCCTTTTGTGCTTTCCACATTCACTCTCGTGGCTCTCGTACTGAGTAATAACCTCCTTTCCCTCTTCAGATATTGGCTTCCCAATAAAGAGACTCAGTTAAAAGATAAGAAATAAATAAATGAGCAATGCTAATATGATAAGAGCATGTGCCAGCCCACACACTGATGCATCACACAACTGCTACCCCTGCACTGCCAGCCCCGGTGCAGTCAGTTCAGAAGCCATTCCCCTGATGGTTCCCACGCTCCTACCAAGGCATTTCCCACCTAGATTAAATAAGTCTTGCTCCACAAGCACAAGAGCTCTGACACTCTGAAACCAAAGCAGGAGAACGGCCAGTCAACAGCAGGCAGCATTTGTTAAGCAATTTTTTTTTTGAAGGAAAAAAAAAGTAAAATTGCAAAGAGCTCCAAAGACTGCAAATGTAGAACTAAAGGCATAGACAGGAAAAGCTAAAAGAGAAGGTAATTCCTCTCTGTTCCGGTACTCCATCACCTGCCACCTCTACTCTGGGGATGTTCTTTGCCTTCCTGCCTGTGAGGTGCCTACAGACAGACAGGTGCTGACACCACCATGAGGATCAGGATGCTCCGCTCTTTGCTGGTTCCTGGACACTGTTTGAAGCGTAGTAAAAAAATCAGGGAAGAAGCGAGGAAACTGCCTGCACACAATGCACCGCCAACTGCAAAGAGTCCACAACTTAAAAATACTTTTCTTCTCTGATCTCGTCAGATGGAGCTATTTTAGGTGTTTCTTACAGTGATGCGTGGAAAAAACAGATCGAAATACGACAGTGCAGCATCCTCTTAATTATAGCTATCACTGCCTCACAGCTGTCGCAGCCCCTCCAGCTCTTCTTCCAGAAAACACTTGGAACAATCGCTCGGGTACCGCAGAATCGCCCCGACCCAGCGCACCCACCACCCCCCATGGGGCAGATGCAGGCTGAGTGCTCAGTGATCAGCGGTTTTACAGATCCCCCTGGGGGACCGACTGCATTACCAGATCAGCCTCCGCCATCCGCACGGGCTCTGACCTGCCCATGCAGTCTTCCTTTTCGCCTCATCAGCCTCCGCTACGCAGAGCTTTGATCCACCGAGTGACTCCAGGCTCAGAGACCTTCTTTCCTTTTGCTGCCCAGACATGAAGGACGTTGAGTTCGAGTTCCTGAGCACCTGTGCTTCAGACAGGAAGGCTTTGATGCTGTACCAAGAGCTGGTCTCTGCAATTCCTCTGGTCTCTTCAAACACCAGCAGAGCCATGGCTTGTGATCTGTGCAAAAGAGTGTTTTCCCTGAGGAAGGGGAAGGAAAGCCACAAAGTGCTCGTCTCCATCTTGTCACTGTAGAAACAAGCCATATTGATGTTTCAAAGAGCTTCTCAATCTCAAATCCTTATGACGTGGTGACAAATCAGGGAATCTGCCTCTGTGCGGCACACAAATCCCAGCAGGTGTTGTAAACAGCACTGCAGCTAACACCTCGGCCACCACGAGCCCAGTATGCTGTCAGGGCTGCTAGGCACCACTGGGCCCACATGGTGCTCCTCTCCATGGGAAGGTTCCAGCATGCACTGCAACGGCCACAAGAGCTGCAAGTCCAAGATGCAGCTGTGCAGAAGACAGGAGCACAGAAAGACCTTCAGCAAGGAGCACATCTCCAGGTCCCTGCACACCCCTAGGAGAAAGAAAGGGGAGGGACAGCAGCCTGTGCCTAAAGCGCCCAGTGAGAATCGAGGTAGGGCACCAGGCCCAAACTTCGAGTTCTCCAAACCCTCAATTATTATTTTTCTTTTCTTTGCTAAACAAAAGGTTGGAGGACTTCAAGGAAGAAGTAAACCTTCCATGCAGCAGGACCGTCCAATCCCACAGACCCCTCAGGAGCTCTGCAGCTGTGCTCACTGCTCCTCAGAGCCATGGGCTCAGTTAGGAGCAGCCTCTCAGCCCCATCCTGGTGCCCCTCAGCCCTGCTGTACAGCTTCTTGTGAGGCCATGAGGACTCCTGACATCTCCCTGCTTGCAGTAAAAGCTAACAGCAGACTTTTAGCCATTGATACTCTTAAGTTCTGAGGAAAGAAGTGTGCGCAGCAACTTTCTTCTCTGACAGGAAACATCCTGAGCAGCTTCCTCTCCATCCTGGTGGTGCAGCAAACTCATCGTACTCTGCCACCCAGGGAGACAGGCAATCAGTCACAGGACACTTTTGTACAGAGGGGGCTTCTCCCACAAAGACCACAGACTCCATCTGTCCTCGCCTGCTGGCAAAGTTTATCACGTGATGGAAAAAACACTCCGCAGAGTTCTCACATCAGCTGAAATTCTAAATGAAGCTGTCACGTGAACCAAGGTTGCTTCAGTGCCGGCCTCCACAGTGACTCCCAGCGACCACAGATGGCACACGTCAAGACAGGTTTCGGCACACTGACCCAGGGCGTGAGAAATCTCAGTACATCCAGAACCTGGCAGGGATGGCTATTCACAAGGATAAGGGTTTGCAGCATCAGAGTCAGACAGCTTGCTTTTTCTAGGGCAAGGACCCTGCCATTTGTGCATTAAGTGGTACCAGCATTTATTCTACTTTACAGGAAGAAATAATTACAGTGGCCTCCAGTCTTCAACTCTTTCACTCTGTACTTAAAGAGCAAAAAATGACCAAAGCAAACAGCACATCTACAGAAATCTCCGAATTGGCTTTTAGTCCCCAGACAAAGGAGGGTCATCTGAGGAACCGCTTCCCTCACTGTCCTCTCTAATTTCTATTCCATAACAGCAGCCGGGCACTGCAGGAAAAGCGCTCCAGGAGGCAAAATGCTGCTTGGGTGGCTGAGCAGTCCGACCTCCAGCCTCATCCCAGCGCTCCAGGTGTGTCACGACGGCCCAGAGACCCACCTGCTCCGCCACCTTCTTTTATTGCAGAGCTGGGAGCGCTGAGCCAGCCTGGGATAGCCGTGGGCTTCATTGTCCATGGAGGTGCCAGAGGAGCTGACACACACACATGCATGCCTAGGAGATGCTCTCTCAAGTATTTCTAGCAAGGATAACTCTCCTGGTAATCAAGCAGTCGGTCCTGTCTCAGTGGAGATTTAAAGAGGGTTTATTCTCTTGGAAGCAATAATAGATGGACAACAAGAAAGAGACAAAATTAATGCACAGAGTAATTATGCCCCAGGTTGCAAATAAGAGTGATTCCTCACCCCGAGACAAGTCTGGAAAACAAGATTAAAATGCTTAGGGGACATATTCTTGAAACAGCAGGTAATAGAATAGATAAAGTGTATTTACAGTATCTCACGGGGGACGTGTACTTTTTAGGTAACATTACTAGATAGTAATTCTGCTGAGGAGAGTAATATTCCACTTCTCATTACAGAGTTAAAAGGGTGCCCAAAGAAAAGCAACTTAACAAAGCATCTTTAATGGCAACTGGGTCCAGCTCCAGAAAGGCAGGCTCTGCCCCGCATGCCAAAGTGCAACGAGAAGCACAAAGAGCATCTGCAGGAACACTCAGCCACAAGCAACATTAATAATCTATGCAAATAGCACAATAACAACCAGCAAAAAGAAGGCTGGGATGGGAAGTGAACTACAAGAGCACTCCAGTGACGATGCTGTCTAGGAGGAGGGCAGACGTGCCTTGCCCCACTTCCCCAGTGCCCACATAGCCAAGGCTGCCAGCTAACAAACTGCGCCTCAAGTACCCACCAGCAGAAACAATTTGTCATGTGTCAGATCAAATCAACTCTTATGAGACCACTGTACTCCCTGAAGCAGACGGCTGCCAAACTCCAGAAGAAAAAATGCAAGAAACCTAGCTGGCCAGCACTAAACCCAAGTGCTCACAAAGACCAAAACACTTTCCATTTTTAAAACACATCAGCACAAGGCAATCTGTTCCTGTGCAGCAGCTCCCATGTGAGGCAGACATCGGTAGCATCCATTACTGCAAAGAACTTGGGTTTTAAATTATCACTCTGGGCTGAAGCTCCTTATAAGGCAGAGACTTCACGTTCCTCATCCAGCAGCACAGCTTCTCACTCATCCTAGGGAACCATTATGAAGGCTAATGTTGGTAGACAAGCCTCAAAAATGTGAAGTGCCGCCAGCTTGCAGTGGGTTATCATCTATCTGAGCAAGCGCCGCTCCTTCCCAGCCAGCCTCACACTCTCCCCCCCCTTCTACACTTCACCTTTGTTCCTCCAACCCTCACTCCTCCTCAGCTCCTTTCCATCTAGGGCATGTTTTCCTCTCTCCTTCCCTTCTCCTGCTCTCCCTGCAACCAGAACACAGGTCCCAGTGAGCTACACCAATGCCTTTTAGAGAAGGTGACGTTGCAATGACTAAGCCAAAACAGGCTTAGAAATCTTCCAAGTACGAGTAGGGATTTCAGTTGTTCTTCCCTGGCCAAACCTTAATGTGAGAAGCACTACCCTATGCACCAAAGGTCAGCATCACCTTTGTTCCTGTTACAGAATCCTTTTTTGGGTTAATTCTCAGGCACTACCATAGCTTCCTGTACCCTGGCCTCAACCCAGGCCTCATGGTGAGGCCCCTTGCAGGTCCCAGTCTGCTGCACACTCCACTGAAGCCCAGGCCCTGGCTCTCCAGTGCTGCCTCTGCCACAGGGATCATTCCCACAGGCTTGCCCTTCTCTGGTTCTGCCTGCAGCATTTTGACATCCCATTTGCCACATTCGACCAGCAGGCACCAAAACTGGCACAAGAGGTCTCACTCCATTCCCAGCTCAGCAGCTCCATCCCAGAGCTCTCCAAGGGCATGCTGATAAGTTTCCACTTCAGCCATCGAAGCCACCAAAGGCTGTTTAGGACCTCAGTGCCAGCCTGCACGGCCCCAGCATGGCTACAGCAGCCCTACAGAAATCCAAATCATCCACCTGCTCCTGCAAACACCAGCCTTGGGAGCTTACTGCTCTGCAAAGAGGGCAAATTCCCCTGCCCAGGACTCATCTACCAGTTCCAGATGCCACGCCACTGGGCTTTGAGTGGTGTCACCCATCTGAGACCAACCACAGCCGGAAAAATCTCTCCTGCTACAGGAGATGAACAATGGCCCCAGGAAAGTCTGTCTGCAGGAGGAGGCCTGAGGTGGACGGAAAGCTTTATAACCCACAAAGGAGGCTCATTTATTTCAAAGTGAGAGCGAATGGGAGAAAGGTAGGAGATCTAAAGGAAAGATGAGAGAAGTAGGAGACACTGCCTCCAGTCACCAGAAAGCAATGTCTGTCCCAAAATCTTACAACAGAGCCTTGACTGACACTAGACATAAACAAAAAAATACTCAGAAAAGAACAAACTGGCAAGCCTAGAGCAAAGAACATGGGAAATACAAGGCAGGCAGGCACAGGGCATTCCCCTTGGTATTGGGAGCACAAACCTCAGCAGCTATTTTTCTCCAGAATTTATTTAAAAAGCCTGTGATTTTTCATTACAAGTCATATTTAGTCACTGTTTTACGTGTACCGGGATTTCTCTCCAGCCACAGGGACTGGCATCAGGTGCAGGACACGGACTTGCCAGCCTTGCTGCTTCCTGCAAGCGCCCCACCCAGCACAAGCACTGTCAGCTGGCACACGCAGAGAAGAACTGTAAAGTGCTCATGGTGCTCACTTACAGCAAGCAGCAGAACATGCAGACTACTGCCATAACGCTGGAAGTGTTACACCGAAATATCCTGGAGGAGGTGGTTAGCAGACGCAAGGCTGTCATTTCCAGCGATGCTTTGCAGGCAGCTACAGCTGCAAAGATGCAAGAGCCAGGCTCCTGCCATCTCCCTCAGACTTTACACACACTGCTTTCCAACAAGCACAAGACACAGCCCCCCTCAAAGTGCACCTACCCACCGCACAGGAGATGCACGAGCAGCAGGCAAAGCTTCAGGTGGAAATCCATAGCACGGCTTCAACTCCCAGCTCTCAACAGAAGACAGGAGGCCCTCCTATGAGAAGTTTACTTATTTTCAGCATTCTGACTTGAGGAGATTTCAGAGAGAAATCAAACGGACGCAGTGCTGAGGAGCTCCAGGGCACCCACACTGATTTTCTCAGCAAGTTCTGATTATGTTTTTAAACAATGGAAAATTTTCTGAACAATAAAGAGAACAAAAACCGCACAAGCCACCAGAAAACCAGCGAGGACTCAAAGCTGCTTCAGACAGCAATCTCACTCTCTCCCAAAGCGATGCTCCGCAAAAACCCAAACAAAGGAACTCATTTACAACATCGCCAGCGAATTGCTTTACCCCTAGAAAACTTGTAAAAGTGCCGCACTTGTGAGTGTCATTATGATTTCCAGCAGCCTCCCGCTGACTTTGAACAGACTTTGCAAGCTTCTCTGCACACATTTTGCACTTGATTACTCCGTGCTCATTGGAAGAAAAGGAAAGAAGCACACTAAAGCAAAGCCACTTGCTTATTCCCGATGTAGATGCAACAGTGTGGATGCAACAACCTCACTTTCACCACAGACAAGAGCTTCCCACTGAGGGAACAGGAGCCTTGCACCTAGCTCTTCAGCTGTTAACCCTGACAAGGACACGTCGCTACAAGCCATCAAGCATTAAAGCAACAGCAGCATATTCAAAACATTTTAAGCTCAGAGCTTCCAGAAGAACCTAACTCACTCAAGGTTGCTGCTGGAAATTGCACACAGTGTAACAAAGTCAATTTTTGTGGGCAGGAAGAGATCAAGAAACGTAAGTCAAACTATGAAGAAGAAAGTCCTCCAAAAGTAACTGCACTACAGCAGCAATTGTGAGCTGGCCAAGTGCATTTTAAGGGCTACACATTTCTGCTTCCACGGTCTTGGGAAAGAAAACGGAGTGAATTCATTTTGTATGCATACTGTCCACCATTTGTTATTGTCTAGCTATTGATGCTTACTTGAAAAATAAAATTTAATTAAACCCCACAGTACAGCTTAGCCTGCCTTTGAAATATGCCTGCATTAGTGGATCATTACAGTAAATGAAATACAGCTTCATATCATATCTTTCAAGTAGCGTCCTAAAACATTTACAAATTAAATAATACTCTTGCAGAGAGAAATTGAGACACAGTGTTTAGCGAGGGCAAGGAGATGTTTACAGATGAAAACTGAAATGAGATGTGGAGGCAATGAGGCAGAGAGGTGCCAGAGGGCTCCTCCAGACCTTGCTGGGAAGGTTCTCCACGTACCAGAAGCCACGCAAAGCAAGCATATGCCAGCGCCAGGCGAGCAGAAAGGGCAGCATCCCCAAGCCCCCAGGAGGCCAGCACAAGCTCATCCAGCACTTGGCATGCGCTGGCACAGTTGGACAAGCCCGGAGGTGCCTGTGCTCTTTTGCATTCAGGAGAGATCCAGCACCAGTACTGCAAAGAGCAGGGAAGCCAAGGAGGGAGGAAGGCAGCAGCAGTGGAAAGGGAAGAAGGGTGTTTTCCCATGAGCTCTAGTTGCACACTCCCCACACAGGTTGATAAGCATGAAGTCAGAATGCCAAATATGCATGAGAACAGTGGTAAAGCAATAGAAGCCCAATTTGAAAACGTTTAACTCAGTTGCGAAGATCAAACCATGCATACAGGCTTAATAAAAGATCCCTTACATCTCTGCCACAAGCAGCCAGCTTTCATTTCCCAGCAGTGCACTGGGGCCTCTGCTGGTGCTTTCCCATCTCTGGAGGACATGCGGAGCCCACTCACTCCCCCACTCAGGTTTCTGGTGCCCACAGGAGGTGAATCCACACAGCCTCTGTCCTGGGAAGGACATTTTCATCAAACGTGGGCAAACTCTGCATCTCTGAAAACTCCTTGGTGGCCTAAAACTGGCCAGTGCTGAAAAACACACCGGGAGGGAGTGGAAGGAATGACAGAGAGGAGGTCAGTGCTCCCACGTGTCCTCTGGAAACCAGGCCAGAGGATTTAGACCAGTGAAGATACAGACTCTCAACAGACTGAGAAAAGGGATATAGAAAAGCGCTCTTGTGGCAGACAGCACAAGATATACAGCGCTAACATTTACATGGAGTAAAAACACAAAGAGAGCTTTGGTTTCTTAGGGTAAATGCACAGACAGGTTAATGAGTCAGCGTCAGTCAGAGCAGCAATGTCTGATGTTGAGTGAAGCAAAGCAGCAAGTGAATATTGCATGAGCTTTACAGCTCAGGCTTGAGGAGATCCGAGATTTGTCTTTTCCTTAACAGCATCTGGGGCAAAGCCAACTGTTCTTTGACAAACTATTTACTCTGAGAAATAATTTTCTTTAAACAAGGGTAGCCCAAGACAGCATCCTCTTTCACACAAGTCTGGGAAAGGCTGCACCCTGCAGCTCCCATCTCCATGGCAATACACCAGCTCACATGCAGAAGGAGCCGATGGCAGCGCAAATCTCAGCAGGAAGGCAAACCTTCCCCAAGAAAAGACTGAGGGTTGCAAAGCCCTCACCAGTGCCAGCCCCTGAGAAAGGTGGGCTGAAGGTGCCAAGTGTGTGCGACGCTCACTTTCATGAGAAGCAGAGCATGCCAGCCTACAAGAAAGAGAAAAGAAAACCTCATGAGGGCACATCTGGATCCTTCCTTTTACAGGAAGATGATGAAAGATTCACAGCTGCTGCTCGTGCTGGGGATCAGCAACCAACAGTCAAATTCCTAGCGGTCCTGCTGAGTTATCAGTGTGCTGAATATCTTATTTAGAGGCAAAAAGTTCAGCTTGCCATATAACCATTGAAAGCTGTCAAATTGCAGCCTATCCTGAGCTTCCTCTGTGGGATCCTTCCCCATGAATCATGGACTCCTCTCCAACATCACTCTACAAAATTAAAACGAGCAGCTGTGGCAAGAAGCAATTCATTATGCATTGAGCTCCTGAGACACACAGCACAAAGCAAGGTTGGGCAAAAACCACCTAAGTGTATGAAGAAACACCCCAGGATGCTTCCTAAAGGAAACATACAGCAGCAGAGGTGAATCAGGAGTTGCACAGAAGAACTGGTGGACAGAGCATCCCTCCTGCACTGGGGACAGAGTCTCCGCTATGGCCCACACAGGCCCAAGCTGCTGGTGGCAAAGCAGCACCAAACCTGCCAACAATATGGCTGTCCCCTACCTACCGCCATGCCCCCTCCCCTCCCAAATCAGCAGGGAGTGAGCACTCATCCCCAGTCACCTGTACCCCTCCCAGCTCCCCTTTCCCAACAGCAGTCAGCACAACAGCTGAATGGCAGCACCAAGGCAAACTGAGTCTGACTTTGTGCTTCTCAGGCTGAGTCAAAGCCTCCCTGACACTTAAAAGCAGCACAACCAGCTTGCATAAAAGATGAAGACTGCTGAGCCTCCCCCAGCCTTCCCAAGGAGAGATCAATCTGTGTGCACTGCAATCATCAGGCAGCAGGAAAGCAAGGCTAGACTGCAGCACAAGGTTAAAAATGACCAGGCTTCCCATCTACAGTTATTTCAAGAAACCTGCTCATACACAGCTCACCAGCCCTATTCTCCACCTCTGACTGTAATGAGAATGAAGTTTTAACACTTAAAGCAGACCGTACTGCTATTCTTATTTGTTCGAGGAAAGGCATGGGGTGTCTGATAGGGAGGAGGGGGTGCAGCCCAAACATCTGCGGAAGTGCCCATTTTCTCCTTCTGTAGTTCAAGGTTAAACATTTCATTTGCACTAATTTCCAAGTCTGCCTCTCTCAAAAGCCGTGCCAGGTAATTAGAATCATTATAACTATTATTAGACCATAATATTATTATAGCATTTTTGCTACTCTTGACATCTGTTGGCTGATAGATTAAACTGGTACATAAGAAATAATTGCACATAGATTTCTTGCAAATGAGCACCAACACAGAAGACATTAAAATGTTCTGTGTTGAAAAAGTTAATTTTGTGAAAGCATGCTTGAAATAAAAAATTCTAAAATTAACAGCTAAATCCTTAAAAACTCCCATTAAAGCAACTGTTTCGGTTTAAAATAGGCAACTGCTTAAAAAAAAAAAAGGCTTTTCCTTAGGGACTTAAAGATATATACCTGGCTTGGTATCTCTTTCCAATCAACATATGTACGCATCTTCTTCCCACCTATTCCAGTGACCCAGAGGTTTCTATAATGCCCGCCCATCTCCCTCCTCTCTCTGCAGCACGCCTTTGAATTATTTGGCAGAGATTGTGACCATGCAGAGAACCAGTGTAAGCAGGACTCTTACTCACTGAAAATCCTACAGAATTATCAGCAAACCCACATTCAGGACAAAACATAGCTTCTTGCATCACAGGAAGCCCAGAGTGCTTTACAAACCGGACTCAGGTTACAATTTATCAACTACTGAAATTCAACTGTATTCAGCTTGGAACACAACCTTTTCACAGCTACAGCACACAGCCTCCCTGAGAGAAGTCAGGAAAACTCCAGCAGAAATTGCAGGAATGCTGTAGGGAAGCTGAATTTTCTTCCCTGGGACTGTAATTTGTTCAGAGCACTGACATCAGTTGTGGAGCAATAAAGGAGAACAGGGCACAACTCCTCTATTATGCTGATGATGTCCTCGAAGCACTGGGGGAGGTAACAACGGCAGCCTAGTACCTCAAGCTGCAAGCTTTGAGAAGCAGAACAGGTGAAACAGAGGAACCCTTGAATTTGGTGGGGCCAAATTTCACCTCCAGCTACACAGATGTGCAGAGAAAGATGGTAAGTGGATGGAAGTGCACTTCTGAAGAGGATCAGCCTCTTAATCTTCAAAAAGCTGAACACAGAAGCTCAGTACCGACCAAACTCAGAGGCAGCTGGAGCCAGTCCTGTTTGGACGGTGATATTCTCCCTAGTTAAACGGATTTCATTGGTTAAAGTAATCCCTCTTCCTTAAGCACAGTTCATACTGAGATGACAAGCAGAGCTCTGTTGGAATGAGGTATCCTGTAACTGCTCCCACTATTTAAGGATAAAAAGAATTATTACAATTAATTAACCCATAGCAAACCAGTTTTGTTCCAGGGTTGAGTAACCACACGAGGAACTTTCTTAGAATTCCATGAGAAGAAAAATGTATTTTACATACAAACAAGCCTGACTCTCACTGTGGACAGATTTACAAATTTTACAGATTTACAGCAATGCACATCAGACACAAATTCCCCAACAGGCATCCTTCTGTGACCAAAGCACAGAGGTTTCTACACTTTGTGTGCTGCTGCTCCAAGAAGCTCATCTCAGGAGCTGGCCACTTCTTCCTCTCCCCACCCTCTGAGCAGCTCACAGTAAGACCTGCCAGCCAGGAGGTGCCCACTGGGCACACAGTCTGCACGCGGCCCCAGGAAGGAACGCTTGCTCACTGGGAGCTGTCAGCAGAGGAGCTGCACTGGGGAACCAAGGATTGCTCTGGGCCAACCTAGCTTAGTCCTAGCGAGAAGTCCAGTTTGCAAAACACAGCACCTTCAGAAACAGGGCACAACTAGAACGGCACATCACATCTCAAGCCAGCACACAGGAGTTAAAGCGGGCTTTTCCCACATCCATCACACTTCAGCAACACAGAAGAATTCAGACAAGGTGAGCCCACCTCAATGAGGCAGAGCACTGGCTAGAGAAGGACAACAAAGTGACTCACCCAAGCATGCACTCCAGGGGTAGCTATCAATGATTCCTTGTCCCAAGGGGAGAAAATGTCACGTAGTGGCCCTCAGAGCTCTGTCCAGGTTTGCTTCTATTCATCCTTTTCATTCATGGCCTGCACAATGAAAGAGAAAGTACTTTTATAAAAGCTGAAAGGGTGCCCAGCAGTTAAGAGCTTGAAGCACTCTAGAGGTCATGATCGGAATTGATAAACTTGAAGGAAAGTTCCAAAAATACCCACAGATCAATAAAATGAAAAGCAGTAAAAACAAAGCAAAGAACTACCCTTGAAAACAGCAAAAACAGAGATCAGATGCACAAATACAGCAAGGGGGGAAATTCCAGACAGAGGTAATGCTGAAGAAAATCAGGGACTGGACTGCAAATGCAATACATGTCAGTGTTGTGGCACCACAGCTCCAACAGCAGAGCTAGAAATCAGTCTGGGATTTAATTGCATAACATTCCTAATTCTCTAAGACAAGAAATATAATTACTAAGTGCAGCTAAGCAGGGGAGGGTAGAGCAGGAAGACCACACTAGATATTCGTATCACCCTTCGAAAGCCACAAACTACAGGGGCTGGACCACAACAGGAGCAGTCAGCAGTACAACACATGTAGCCCAAAGAAAGCTGTTGAAGGTTTCCCCATCCCTGCTGCCCTCCAGACTCGTTATCAGCTCTCAGCACCAACAGCTGCTTACAAGGACAACAATCAGTTTGGTCTCCCTGTTTGCTGAAGGCAAGACACAGAGCGGGCTGTGAAGGAGAGTTGGGCAGCAGCACATCACAACTCGTCCTGACTGCAACGGTGCAGGACCTGCAGCTGGGGACATGGGATCCCCCAGGGCACCACACAACGCCCTGTGAGACCTGGTCTGGGCATTGCTCTGAGCATCTCCTGCTGGCCTCAAGACAGGGGTAGAGACAAGGCGGCTTTTCCAGCCCCATATTTTATTTTAGCATCCTCCATCTGGCCACTCCTACACCACTACAGCAGTGACATTTAAGAGCTAAATTAACAGCTTTCTCTTCCCAAAAATACAATAGAGTTGCTCACACTGCTGAAAGGGCACCCACACAGCACAAGCACAGCTGTACCCATTCCAATTCATATCTTCGTTACCTTTCATAAATGGAGCTCTCCAGCTCAACTTGCCACCAAGCCAACCTATGCCACAGGCTATGGCTTTTCAGGGCCCTCAACTAGCTCAGCTCAGCTCCCTACCACTCCAAAGGAATCAGCAGCAATCATTACCAAAAGCATTGCAAGGAACTGAAACAAGGTACTTCACAGAGCAGCTGTGCCCCTGCAGCTGACGGTACACACACACACAGCTGCACCACACTCAGCACAGCCCTGACCCAGGGCTCTGCCAGCAATCCAGCAAGTGGGCAAGATCTACAAGTCCTCCACGGAATTAGAATGTAACTTCCAGGTACATTTAAGATTTCACAGTAACTCAAAGAGGATTTTTTTTCTTGAATTGGATCTTTGGGAGCACACCGCCTTGTGAACCGCAGCCAGAACAGATGTGACAAAGCCTTTAACCCACGCTGTTTCTTTCCACATGGCTGTTTCCCAGAGGATCCCGTGTTGTGGCATTACACATCTCAGGCACTAAGAATATCGGCGTGTTAATAATAAATAATAACCAGCTTTATAGGGAGCTTATCAACAAAGCACTCGACAAATCTTAATTAAAGCTGATTCACCATCTCCAGAAGTGAAAGTTAAATATTATTTCTCAGAGGGGAAACCTGAGCGGTAACAGAGCTGAGGTGAGTTATGAAAGCCACAGAGGGAGTCAGCAGCGGAGAGGATTAGCACACAGAAGGGCTGACTGCTATCTCTAAATGTATTGCAGTCACCCACTGCCTTGAAAACTCTCAAGGTAGAGTTGACAAGTTTCAGTCACATCTGCAGAGCTTGACCACATCGGTATTTAATCAGTCCTCCACCTCCTCGCAAGGTAAGGACAGAGAGAGGAAGGGCTCGGGGGCCACAGAAAGGTTGTGAAGCATTTTATTGCCCACACTAAAGAAATTCTCAACAGTGAGAAGCGGCAGAACTGAACCGGCTTCTGCCAGGGCACGGGGAGAGCTCTGCAGGACAAGGGGCGGTTCTGTAGACTCAGCAGGAATCGCCTGTTTCCAGCTGATGGAAGGGGAAAATGTTTGTGTCCCTTCGAGTCTGCAAACACGTGGCTGTGCAGACAGAACCTGTGGTCACCGTTCTTACCTCCATCAGCTGCACTCCTACAGCGGAGCGCTCTCAGGGAAAATATTCAGGATGCTTTCAGCACAGCATCGCCCTGCAGGCAGCTCACAAATGCCACTGAGAAAGACAGAGAAAGGGTGAAGCCATCCCTCGCTAGCACTGCTCACAAAGCAGGAATGGGCTCAGAGGGCTCACGGGGAGCAGGGACGGACTCACAGCGAGCAGGGACGCTGCAGCAGCACTCGGTAGGTGCCGGAACGCACCGCCTGCTCCTCGCACTCAGTTTAATGGCAGCGGGCAGCAGCGAACCGCCCGCCGCGGGCAGGCCGTGCTGCTCGGGCAAACAAGTGCGGCAGGGTCTGCCCGTAGGCACTAGGCCGGCTGTAACTCGGTGCGAGCACAGGCCGTGACTGTTTGTCACACACTATTTCCCAAAGCAGCCGCTGCAGTTCAACGCTCTGGAGCACGGCTCCAAGCAGTGCGCGCACACACAGCCCCGCTCTCCACTAAGAGCCCCGTGCAACTTCCCCAGCTCTGCGCGGCCTTTTTTTTTTGGCTGCTTCCACTAAACGAGAGGCCGGGAGGCCGCGTCCCTCCGCCACGCTCCTTCACGGAGCCGCAAAGCCGGCACTCAGGGCCTCGGCTCCTGCTGCGGAACGGGACGAGCCCCTCCCGGGCCCGCAGAACCGCGCGGGGCGGCCCTCACAGACCCCCCCCTCCCAACTCACCGCTCCACACTGCGCACGCTCCTACGGGCCGAGGGCGGGAACACGGCTGAGGGGCAGCCGCGCTGTGGAGGCTCCGCCTTCCGCCCTGGGTACGTGGCTGGGTGCGGGCCTTCGTCCTGCTGCGGTGTCCCTCAGCCGTCGGAAAGTCACCTGAGCAGCGCAAGTCAGGGAGAGAGGCACGTATGCTCCTTGACCATCACCTCCCTGCGGCGTGGCTGGGGGACGCAGCACTGCTCGAGGGCCCTCCTGTCCCCGCTGCTGGCAGGAGAGAGGAAAGGGCCGAAAGAGCACTGCGAGAGTTCCCCCGGGGCTGCGGGTTTCAGCACATGACCACCTCGCCTTTCCGCCTGCCCTCCTGTCCCTGCGCTGAGTGGACAGAGGAAGCGACACCCACATCTTCACGACCATGCCATGGGTCCCCCATTGCTGTGGGTCCACTGTTGCTCTGGGTCTTCCCTTTGCCATGGGTCTGCCATTGCCATAGGTCTGCCCTTTGCTATGGATCTGCCCCCTGCACTCCTCACCCGTGTTGAGGCAGATAGCGAAGGAAAATGGAGGGTGTTAATTGCAGGCTTTGCACCTGGTATCCCCCCAGAGGAAGGCGGGAGGTCACTGAGGGCACAGTGTAATGGAGGGCAGCAAGCTGTGCCCACCAGCAGCCAGCTTCACCCACGGGTGTTACTGCTCGCACACTATCAACAGTGCTGAGAGCTCTGGCGGGCATAGCACCTAGTGCTGCCACAGGTGAGAATCCAGACCTCCTCTCTCACACCTCATGTGTTTTGTGTGCCTGCAGGAGCAGGTGATTGAAGGAAAGTCTCTGCGTTAGTTCAAAGTAGATGAAATGCTTTCAATCTTTCCAGGTCAGATATAAACACTTTGGATTCAGAATCAAAGCCCACGAAGCCGATTCAAAGTGCCCCACAGATTTATTGGGTTTCGATGCTGTGATTTTTCAGGTACGTGATTTTTTTTTGCCAGGTGTGTGATTTTTGGCAAGGCATAGCTCCTGGCACCTGAACACGCACAGCTGAAGCACCACGTGCTGCAGCCCTTTCCGTCCATCCCCTGCTCCACTGAGCAGCACTGCCCCCAGCTCTGGGCAGGACCTGACCCCCCTGGGCTGAAGCCCTCCCCCAGACTATGGGTGGGAGTCCCAGAACCAGGGATAAGTCAGAGTGACGGCCAGAGGAGGGCAGGGGCGTCTCCTCTCTGGTGGGATGGTGGGTTGCAAACTGCTTTGGCTGCTGACCCTTTTTCTGGTGACTACTGGGGACACCCTGCCTGGATGGGGAGGTGTGACACAGGGTTCATCCTCCCCCGCAACGCAGCCCAAGGGAATGCTGTGCTCCATCCTTGGGCAGCAAAGAGCCTTGGCTGCAGGACACAGTTGCTCTGTTGCAGATGGTAGATAAAAGGTAAGATTCAGGCAGTGGGTGTTGGAGGAGCACCAGCAGGAGGCAAAGAGCTTCTTTGCGTAAGCTCCACCTCAGCTCTCCTGTTTATTGGGGTTTTATTGGAAATCTTTTGCAACATTGAGAATAAAGTCCTCCTCCTCTGAAAGACAGATCTGGCATAAAATATGAGTCCCAACATCCCCCAGCTTTCAGGGAAGGGGGGCTGCAGAGACTGTTGCCTTGGGGGTGGCTGAGCTGAGCTGAGCTGAGCTGGGCTGTGAGTCTGGCCCCTGTGGGAGGAGCTGAGCCATGATGGTGGAGCTCTGCTCCAGTGCAGAATCAAACCCTCCGGGACACGCCCGTGGCTGCTGCAGACCCACAGCCCCTTCTGGGCTCTTGGGAGCTGCAGTGAAAGGTGGGAGCCTGTGCCATTGATCTCAGCAGGAGCAGCATCATGCTGGCCCCAGGCAGCCTGCGAAGTCTCACTCAGATGCTTGGTCCAGAGAGAAGCGTGCTGCATCCGTGGGCAATACCAACCTAATCCCCTCCTCTGAAATCGCTCACACATCAAAGAGATTTAAAAAACATGCTCTGCATGTATTATCTTCTGCATTTCAAGATTGAGTTCTTCAACAATGCCTGTTTGATCTGATGGGATAGAGGGTTTTTCCAAAAGATGGGTGTGAGAGAATAATTTGGGGCTGGGAGTAATTTTTTATCAGTGTACTTAAGGCAATCACAGCGCTAGGAGGGAGGCCTAATTGTGGAGTTGTGTAATTAGTTTTTATGTCACTGCAATTATTCTGTTGGCTACATATAAAGAACATGGCAAAATGCGACACTTAATTTTAAATCGGGACTTGATTCTCTTTTAGTAGGTAATTGATGTTGATCACATCACTTAGCAGTGACTATAAAATGCACTGTTTGGATTGTAAGAGGATGGAGAAAAGGACTAAGCAGATAGGTAATTGATGGATCACGGGCTGCATTGGTGGGAGGCAGCATTAATCCATCAGGCTTCAGCTGTATCTGTTCACAGCCACTTCTGGGCACCGTTACTGGCCCAGAGCGCTAATGAACACAGAGCCACTGCTCCCCTCAGCCCGAAGCGTCGCACACTGCAGTGAGCAGCCACTCTGCCCCCAGATGCTGGTGTCAGCCGATGAATTTGCACTTAATGCAATTGATTCCTTGTGTTTAAACACCTTCTGCTAAGGGCAGGCTTTGTTTTCTGCTGCTCGGCTTCAAGTGCATGCTCAGGATTTTGCTCCAGGGAATCGAATAAAAGAGAAGCTGAATTGGTAAAACTTTTCCTTGCCTTTGCCACTGACCATAACGTCTTGTTTTTTGCAGGTGGTTTCATTGATGGGGTGAGGACAGGCACGGTGCACTCACACTGTGCTGGAGCAGAGCCAGCAGGCACAGCTCTGGGGCTGTTCTACAGCTGGGGCTGGAGGTGAGGTGGTGTGACAGCTGTGGGGACAGTGCTGAGGCACAAAGGGTAACTGGGGGCACGTGGTCACAAATTCAGGTTTCCTTCAGTGAAAGGCATGTGGGTTTTTGCTCAGGACTGCTGTGTGCTCAGCTGAAGCCACTCTCCTATTGGCTCCTATTGTATTTCCAACAAGCAATCCAGGAGGTTTTGTGTTACCTTTTTTTTTCTAAAACAAAGCCAACATCATAAACTGTATCGCTGCACCAAGCGTTCACCAGAAGCACAGTTCCCAGTGAGCAATGAGCACACAGGACATTTAGGGAAGGACAATGGCTGGGAAGTAATGGCTTGGTGTTTGGGGAAGATTTCACGCTCAGCCCGCATGGAGCTCAGCACTCGCAGCTGTTTCCCAAACCAGCGCATGGGTAGCAGTGTTGAAGCGTCCCAGTGCCGCAGACAAGCATTGATTCACTCCAGTCCCCAGGGCTGAGGCTGGAGAGAAGAACCATACGGCATGAAATGTGTTGTCCTCCTGAACAGTAAGCAAACTCAACAGGATGAAGGCAACGTCCATCCAATTTCCAGGTGTCAGGTCTGAGATTGCATTCTACGCTTGCACCAGAATAGGTGGATTTGTTGTCTGAAACACTGTTCCTCTCTAAACTTTCCTTCCCCTCATCCTCTTGTTTCTTGTTGTAGCTCCAAAAATAAAAATAAAATTCAGGTTCCACCAGTGTAATTGTGTAAAAAGCTGCAGCTCTGGCACAGTGCTGCTTTGCCTCCCAGAGCTCTGGTGATAGCCATGGCCAGGTAGTTTCCACACTGAGATGATGAAATGCATCTTTACAACACAAGAAGTGAGCTGTGACCCAGCCTGAGCACAGTGCAGACTATTTTTGTAGTGCAGATGTATCTGGAACGGACAGACATGAGCGGATGGCATCACCGCTTCAGGGCTGCCCCACATGCTTTTGAAATGCTCTTTCTCACCCATGTTGCATGCTTAATTCTTCTTTTTCCCTTCCCTGGGCACAATGTTCCCACATGCGTGAGTCTCCTTCTTCCTCCTGTCATGTACTGGAGCCAAGGCCAATGCTGCCTCGCAGAGCTGCCAATTAGAGTTTTTGGAGGCTGCATCTCTGTTCTTGCTGCTGGGACCTGGAAGCTTCTGCAGGACCAGTTCTGCCATTTCAGCATCACCCTCTCCAAATTGCCGTGATAATCAGCCAAGCCATGCTTGCAGTCTCCAGTCTCCACCAGCCCAAATGCTATTCCGCTTGCCATCAACAAAAATCCATCTTGCCTGCAGCTGGTGGGTGAATGGGGCTTTGCTGTCGATCGCTTGGAGGCTCTGGGACATGATGAGCTGAGGGACCATCCCCGCTCTTGGGGAAGCTATGCCAGCAGGGCCAGTGCTGGAGACGAAGCACGAAGGTTTGCGGGCGAGCTGATGCAGAGCCTGGGGCTGGGATCCCAGCAAGTGTCAGCCTGCAACACCGCTTCTCCCACTTGGGTGCATCCGCGGGATGGCTCAGCCCTGCGGCTGCAGCAGGACCTGGGTTATTTCCAGAGCCCTGCAGCTCTACATGACCCCAGCATTTCACCACAAGTTGTGGTAATGTCATTCATTGCAACAGGGTGGTTTGCTGCACACAAGCTTCCCACTGGACACCCAGGATTCCCTCACTTGCTTCCATTTTATATTGGGCTTTGATTAAATTAGATACAGCTGCAAAGGTGATCAATTTAAAGCCCATTTCCTATGAAGCCACACATGATTTATAAGCGGAAAGGAGAATAAAGCATGGAACAAGAGCAAAGGGACCTGGCTGGTGCATAACAGGTGCAAAGGGAACATAAAATTTTTACAGCTGCCAGCTCTGCTGCAATAGGTCTGGGGCTGCAGGCTGCAGTTTGGCTGCACCAGTGTCCCCAGGGCCACATCCAGTGCTGCCACCTCCTCATCCTCACAGCTGGGGCATCTCTGGGCCACAGCACACACTGGTTTGGGAGTGAACACTAGAACAATTAATAAACCACTTCCCATTTGGTGGAAACAAGGAGACTGTAAACTTTGGCAGTGCTGCATGCTTAAGGGAGAGAAAACCTTTATGAGAAGTTATCCCCTGCAAAAACAGACTTTAAATTATCACTTCTCACCAACACCTAGTGCTGGATGCTCTGAAGTGGTCCAACAGAGCATCTGCGACTCCTTTCCATTGCATTGCATGCAAGGGACCCTGTTGCTTGTCACCTGGGGATATTTATTTTGTGTCAGCACCTGCATTCTGCTGCAGGACACATTTTCACCATGTCAAATGTTAGTTACAAATGGTTACCAGACCCCACACTGCGCTTCAATAACACTGTCTAACAAAAGAGCACCAGGGAAGCACATCAGTTGTGCCAGACAGTTCCTGGGAGCCTATGTGGTGCCAGTATATGTAAAAGCAAATCAATGCAGCTCCTGAGACAGCCCACAAGGGCTGAGTTAAGGTGATGCAGCTGCTTAATATCTCAGTTTAGGATTTCAGAAGTTGGGCTCCCTCTGGGCTGGGTGATGCAGGAGTACCTCACCACCAGGGTGTCCTTTGCTTGTACCTGAGCCTCAAGGGAGGATGGTATCTACTGGCACCTGGGAAGCAAACAGACCCATGAATCAGCAACAAGACCAACTTCTCTGTACTCCCATACCAACAAGACTTTGGGAAAAAGAGCTGGGCACGTCCACAACGAGGAGCAGGCCACAAAGGAGCAAGGACCTGTTTTCCCAATTCATCCTGGCTGCAGCCTGCCAACAGCATGGCAGGGGAAATGAAGATGTTATCGAGCAGCAGCACGCAGCAGTAATTGAAAGCCTTTTTGCTGCTGGAAACCCTCAAGGCTGCCAGTCTCTCGTCTGAGCTGCCACTTGCAGATACTTTTTCATTTCCTTTCTGTTTTGCCTCAACTTTCCATCGAGTGTGCTGATTCTTCATCATGCAGCCTGAATTACAATGATAAATATCACAGAATCACAGAAATATGTAAATATAGAGGTATTTACACCCCTTCTCCTGGGTTGTTTCGTATATAAATTTGCCCTGCTTGTAGCCTTGTTGTCTCTGCAAATGCTGTGAGCAGTGAGCTCTGCCTGGGGCTTTGCAGGGTGAAGCTTTGAGGAAACTGGTGCAAAAGAACCTCCAGCATCACTCTGGCTCTGCTGGAGGATGCTGACAGCCAAATCTCTGGGTCATCATAGGGAAAAACATCAGCAAAAGGGATGGAGCAAGCCAGGCTGCTCCCCTGCCTCCCCCCAGTGCCTTCTTGCTGCCCCCCCGCAAGGATTTTGGTGCTGGCATAGAAGGGTAAAAGCAACAGCTGAAGAGCTAAAAACATGAAGTATGAAGAAAGGCTTTAATTTTCACAAAATCTCTTAATCCATTAATCACAGTGAAACTTCTATGTGGAAACCTCCCTCTCGTTTAATACCGCCTAAAGATCATCAAGATAGTAATGACTGTTTTGCGGGGGAGGAGGAGTGAGGTGGGACAGGCTGAAGGCGTGGGCTTGTCTCCAAGGAGAGGAGATCAGCCCTTACCAGCACCGAGCCAAGCACATGGAGCTGCTGCAGAAGCCGGGCAAATCCACTTGGGCATATGAAACAGTTTATAAGAGTTTTAAGAGCAGTCTCGAATGTCCCCTCTCCCACTCCACCACTATGCTCTTCCTCCTCCACATTCATGCTGTTCCTTCCCTTGCCCTCAGGATGCAAGAACTACCCCAGACTCAGAGGGAAGCATCACCGGCTGATGCCTTCACCCTGCGCTGAGGGAAATGGCCCTGGACACCTTTGGGATACCTTTTCTGCCCACTCTGGATATGGAGACTTCCTTCATTCTTCCAGCCTTTCATTTCACACAGCGCCAATGGGAATCAAAAGTAGCACAACAGCAGAGTGGGGATGAGCACAGCCACAAGCTCTCAAGCAGGCTCAATGCTCAGGCTCTGCTCCCTTAGAGAAGGCTTTTGCAGGGGCTCCAACCACAGGAAGCTTCAGGCAGCCCTCAAAAGCCATTGAAACTCTCTGCGGTGCCTTTCTGCTGGGCAATGGGGCCCTCTCAGTAACTGAAGGGACTTTATTCTTCTACCGCCTACCACTGGATTTCAGCATTTACGTAACAGCAAGGGGTGAGAGACCCCAGTAAATCCTCAGGACAGCAGGATTAACACAGTGGAAACGTTTTATTGCTTTGCTGTTCTTCACATGAGGAGAGGAGAAAGGGGAGAGGAAAGGGAGAGCCAAACCCTGCGGAATGTGGAGGAGGAGAGCCCCTGAAATAAAGGCGATGCTGTAATCACCACTCCTGGGCTCCCCTTTGCATTCAGGTTTTAACAAAGTGCTGCTCATGTTAATTGTAACACACCTTCCCCTTGCAAAGAAATGTTTGCAGTTGACAGCTGTTGGGCACTGTCCTCTCTGCAATGTCACTGGCACCAACAGTGCTTCTGTTGGAGATATCCCAGCTGCAGAGGGAATGGTCTTGCAGGATTCATTTATATTGGAAGATTAATAATAGCTCCATCCACCAAAACCACCTTCTAGCCCAGGCCCCTTGTCCAGAAACGGCCAAGGTGCATTTCCACGAGAAAAGACAGATGAAAACAGATTTGTTGTAGGGGCTGCAGAGCAGAGTACCTTGGACCCACAGTTCTCCCACTGGGACTCCAGCTTTGGCCAGGTGGGAAGCTAGCAAGCACCAGTAGTCACCAGTTCCCAGTGCAGCAAAACATGCAGTACTGGTCCCTTGGCTTGTGTCCCATGATGGAGACTGGTTTTCTACAATGTGGAAACCCTTCTATGTGTTATGAATGTAAATTGCAGTAAATATATATCAAAAAAAGAGGATAGAGCAGGGAAATGAGGTTCGTCAGAGCAGGTATACCACTTTCACTTCTTCATGCCTTCTCCCTGCTTCATCAAGCACGTTCACATGACACAAACCCTACCCTGCACCCTGATCCAACTGGAGGGGCACTGCCACTGGGGACAATTTGCAGTGACCCGTTCTTTATCATAGATGCCACCAAGTTGCCCTTGCAAGGACACAGCCTTCAGTTCATCCTAGGTTCAGCTTTCCTCAGGCTTAGCACACTCTGCATTAACCCCATATGCTTCACTTTACCAGCAACACCAGCTTCAGACCCAGGAGCTGTGTCAGATCAGTCAACGTTCCCTTCCTTTCCATGATGGTCACACAAACCTCAGACCACCCTGACTGTGAGGGGGAGCACAACATCTACAAACCAGGCTGCTTTCCTGAAGCTGTTACCTGCTTTCCTCGCTGGAAGAAGACAGGAGGAATTAGTATGCAGCATCTTCCTCAGGAAATCAATGTGATTTCAACTCACTGTGAAGTTCCCTGACTGTGTTAGACATGCTGCACTGGTAAAAACTAATTCTCAGAGGAGAAAGAGTGGAAGAAAAAGAAAGAAAAAAGCATTTTCAGTGACTAGACAAGGCTAAAATGTTGCACAGGGCTACACCTTGCCAGTGCTGGGGCTGGCTTGGAAGTCCCCCAGCTGAGAGGGCTGCGGAGTGCAGTCCTTCCAGCTGTTTATCTCACAGCTAAGAATCACTCATGATTGTAAATTCTAATTAAATCTTTTGGGAGAAAAAAAAAAAATCAAGAGTTTCCTTTAAAAATAAAGAAGAAAAAGAGACATTTCAGCTAAATTAAAAATTCAGCCTTAAAAAAAGGGAAAATGTTGAGAAATTTGAAAGAACCCATTTCAGCCTTCTCAGGATGAAAGGGATATAGTTTTTGTTGTGAAATGCATCATCGATTCGAATGTGTTTTATCTTACAGTCTGAATAACAAAACTAGTTTCAAACCAAAGCAAAATGGTATTTTTAGGCTTTCTCTTCAAAGAGCGCTAACTGGAGGCTTCTGTCCTCATTAAGAATGATTTTTTTTTCTTTTTTAAAGAAATTGAGTAACTTCTTTCCAGCTAGCTCCAGTCTAAAATACCTGTTCCTTTCTTGGCTTGTCCACCCCATGTTTAGCAGGCGTACAACCCGAGCATGCATCCGCAGCGCTTGCATCACCCTGTTTGAGGTACTAGCACTGCCAGAACTCCCCTGGGACTCGAGTCAGGCTTGGCAAGACCTCACAGAATCAAACCAGCATCAGCAAAATGGCAATCGGAGCATCTGATTTCAATGTTTTAGTACGAGTTGGAGTAATTTCAGAACCTGTGTAGCCACTGTTTCTTGACATAGAAGGCTGAGATGCAGAGCAGCCTGAGAACCCACCTCCATGGGATCAGCAGATTGCCTCTGCTGTGCCAAGGAGGTGTTTTAGGATCTGACAGATGAAAGACGCTCAGTAACAAAGAGGTGATAGTATGCAACGTATCTGCTGGATGAGAGCACAGGAGGGGAAGAGAGAAGAGAAAAATAGGGTTAAATGGGTACGGGAAAAGAAGGGGGACAGCAGGGGAGGGCACTCAGCCAGAGAGGAGCTCGGAGAAGGGAATGGAGGGGGGAGGAAGGGAGCAGAGCATCTGCAGAGCTCTGCCAGAGACCAAAGGGAAAAAAGAAATTGCTCTGCAGTTAAATGAGAACCAAGGGAAAACTGCACAGATGCCTGAGTCGCCTGAGTGCACTTTGAACAGTAAAAGAGCCAGGCACTGGCAGCGAGAAGAGACACAGGCAGGCCTGAAGGGGGGACACGCAGAGAGTCTCATCCAGCTACAGGCTCAGATCTGGCTTCCAAAAAAATGAATCCAAAGGGCTTTTGGGAGGCTGTGGGGCCCTTAGCCAGGGATGGAGGTGCAGTGAGACCACAGCCGCTTCTCCCAGTGTTGTTCTCGCGGGGAAGCATAGGTGAATGAAGCCTGGAGCGTCCACTTGCCTGCAAGAAAACCAAGACTTGCATTAACACAGCCCTGTTACAGCCAGGGAACATCGCAGCAGAACACTCCTTCCCACAGAGTCCCAAGAAGGTCCATGGTATTGTAGGGTCGATGCAGATAAAGAGTTTTCATATTTGCTTTTGCAACAAGATAAGAGCAAGTGTCAGCTGCCCCCTGAGGGAGATAGAGCAAAGATGAGCCCAGCAGCAGCACCACCCTCACCAGCAGGCCGTGTCCCTCCAGGCCTGAGAGCAGTGGGCAGAGCCAGGCACTGATTACAGGGCCCACCAGCATCTCCAAGCACAGCGCACAAACACTCAGGGCCCACCACAGGGTCCAGGCACGGACGAGAGGACATGAGACCAAGATCAGGAGTTATGGCTCCAACATGGGTCAAAAGTCCCTCTGGGAAATGGCAGGGGACACAGCTGCGGTGCACATCCAAGGAGTCCACCCAGGAGAAAGCCTGGAGCCAGACACCGCTGCAGCATCACTCATAGAGCGAATGAAGCTGCAGGCCGAGCTTAAATAGGGCTCCCAGCCTACGGATGTAGGTGGAAGCAGGTGGGGTCAGGGTCACTGAGAGCTATTGGTGCCTTTAGGGCTACGCAGTGTGTAACCTTCAACAAGCAAATGCACTTGGGAAGCTTGAACAGGGCGCAGCACTATATCTGCCAACAGCAGCTGAAGGGGAGCGCAGCCCCACATGAGCCGAGGGCCATATTGATGCCCCCTCCTCGTGTGAAGGAGGCAGTGCTGTGGGGCAGGAGCTTCCCTGCTGAGGGGTGAGGCCGAGCTGCGGCCATCGGCCCTGTCCTGCTGAGGGCCGTGCCAGGGGCAGTGTTGGCAGGGACGTGATGCAGTAGGGCTTTGTGTGCCGCACTTGAAGCACTCTGGTTTTTAACAAGACCCATATATCCAAGAGGAGCATTTTTTTCTCTTTTGTTTTTATTGTACAGCTGTGAATTATTGAAAGACTTACTATTGCTCTCCCAAATCATTCCTGGACAAACAGAAGATAGCTCTAAATGTGCTTTCCAACAAAAACAATCGAGATGCATTTTACTTACGGTTCACCGTTGCCTCCCTTTAGCCACATCTTAAACTACTTCACCATTTGGTCTGATTAGCAGCGTCTACTCCAGGGCAGAGGAGGCAGCGAAAGAGCCTGAGGTGTTGCAGGTCAAGATGAAAATGCTGTGTGTGCCATTAACTGTCAAAACTATAACTAGCTTAAATCAGTGCAATTAGATTGCTCACGGATTACAGGAGCAACGGCTGCAGCTATTCATTCTACATGCTGTGCGATTAAACTACAGTCTTGACATTAAAGTGACGTGATTAAAAGCAAGTGTCAAGGGCTCAGATCTATGGAAAACTCAGCAGGCAGGGTTAAGTCCACAGCTTCTTTAGAGGCCTTCTGGGGTTGAACACCCCAGGGTCTGGGAAAGATCTCCAGCCCCTCAGCAGAGCCAGCTCTGCTTTTAAGTCTGTAATGCCATCTTGTGATTATAGCCGGGAAGTGGAGAGCGCAGGGTCCCCTCTGTGGAGTTTAATGAAACACGTGGCTCTTGTTCAGGCAGATGGAAAGCCCAGAAGTACCCCTGTTTAACAAGTTCGGGGCTAAGAGGAAATCTGTCTCTGACAGAAAAGTCCGTTCTCTTGCTTTGAGAGAGTGAAAGTGATTCATTTCATTAATATTTATCCTTCTAGTTCAATTCTCTGGCTAAGAAAGCAATTTCTTCCAGGCTGAAGAATTTGATTTAAGTCTCTCTTTAGGTACTGAGGGCTAATTTTCTCTTTCAGCGTGGAAGGAAACAGTGCCACATTCAAGCAGTAAAGGCACTTTTCTTCCCTGATTGAAGCCGGAGAGTTCAGTGAGTTCAGCTTTGTTGTAAGCATCCACACCAACTTGAATGCTGAGATGCACTCTGAAGGGCATGGAGGACCAGCAGAGGAAACACAGGATCTGTGGAGCTAGAAGCAGTAAGGGCAAACACCAGCTGCATCAGCGTCAGGAAGCAGAGCACAGGGTAGCCAGCTGTCTGCTTACTCCTTGCACTGCACTGTGGGCACACAAGGTGGGACCAGTCACTCAGCTGCTTCCTGCCCAAGGGGGCAGATGTTCTTCCTGGACTCAGGGACACGTGCTCGTGCAGGCCATTACACGCGGGCTGCTCCTCTCCTACACAGCCAACCCTGCCTTGTCCCAGGCAGTGCTGGGCTTGTTCGGCCCACAGCAGCCACAGATCTGTGCTGGGAGGATCACTGGTGTTCAAGGTGAGGAGCGCTAGGTGCTCTCCATTTAGCACTGAGGTTAGTGACTCATTAACTTTCCCCATCTCATCCCTCAAATATCTCAGCAAGAGGACACCATGCAAGAACTCCACGGAGCTGCACCACAGGCCGACACAGCCCATCGGCGGAGGCGGAGCCCTTGGTTTTGTCACAAGTGAGGTGTCTCCACGGGCCTTTCTCCTCACTAATTGCCCACAGACACTGTGCTTGGAAGAGATCCTCCCAGCATGTGCTGCCAGTGGTGCACATCACCCCATCTGCACACAAACCAGACCAGGATGGTCAAAGTGGCAAGGGCCTGAACAACAGTCACCAAAGAAGGCATGCCAGGAATAAAGGACAGTGTTTTTTCAGCTCTGCTCCAGGATAGAAAACCCAGGGTTATCACCAAGGCTGATGCAAAGCTACAGTGATGGAGGGACAAGTAATAGCAAACACAGAGGACACTTCATGATCTTTTCTTGAAGTGTTTCTGCCTGTGACCAGGGCCCACACGATGAGCCCTGCCAAGCCCCCGAGCAGGCTGCTTAAGCAGCAGGTCCAGTTTGAATCCATACAGTTCATTAGCGCAGTGTGGGGCCCATACTCATATGCCTACGATGTTTTCAGCAGCACCAAGGAGATGCTTCAAAAGCTTTCTGAATGCCACAAATCAGAACTCAGTGAATCTCAATGTCAGGAACACCCTCTGACTTCACAGCATAAGTTTCCTTGTGTTCCTGCACAGCTTTCCTATCTAGTAATTGGGCACGGAGCATTGCTTCATCTCATGCAGTGAGGCAGGCTCAAGCACACGCTTGCACATCATGAGCCTTGGATAAAAGGCGTTGCACCAAGTGAAGCATGTCAGCTCCGCCATGGGTATCAAGTCAAGCACGCTCCCACCACAGCTTCCTGGCAAACGTGCCCCCTACACCTGCTGCAGCCCTTCTGACTGCTGAGAGAGCGCTCCTGGGACAGGCTGAGCCCAGCAATGCCTTGCTTGGAACCTGTGCCGCAGCAGCCCTGCCAAGCATTGGCTTGCCGAGCTGAGTACAACGGCACAGTGAGTGCAAACAGTGCCTGGCAGTTGCATGGCAGGGCGGCAGGTCCTCCTGCGTGCCTGAGCTGCCTGCCCGAGCGCTGTGCACAGTGCTGCCTGCCTGGGCTGCTCGGCTGCCAAGAGCTTTCATGGAGGTTTCATCTGCTTAATTGTGCTGCCCTTCCTCCTCTCCCAGGCAGGATTTCAGCTACAGCCGATGTCAGCAAACATCACATTATTCTTTGATACTGAGGCACTCGCTGGGCCTGTTGTTCATCTTAGCCTGGTGGAAGCTAAACACATTCTCTCTTTCTCCCACAAGAGCGGTGTCGGGACTGACGAGTCGAGGCGCTTTGTTTCAAGGCAGATTAGAGATAGAAGCTATCACAAACAGAAGCACCGCCACCCTTCAGAAGAGCTCCTCTTGTCTATACAGAGCCTCCCTGAGCTCTGCGCAGCACAGCCCAGCGCTGCAGCAACGCAAGGGGCTCCAGAAGCCTGCTTCAGCCCCGTCGAGTCAGTGCTCAGTTACAGAATGAAAGAGCCCACGAATTAGCAGGATGGGTTGGATCGGGCAGGGCACGAACCGCGCTGCCGGCACAGGGCACGCGCTGGAGGGATTCGCGCCAGCACAGAGCCGCAACGCTTCGGGAACACCCGAACCACATCGCAGCCCCGGGGAAAGCGGCTGCCGCGCACTGCGCCCGCCTGGGGGAGCGGCCCGGGCCCGGACCCGCCTCGAGGGGCGGCGCCTGCGGAACCACCCCGGCGGCGCGGCGGAGCGCGGCCTCTTCGGGTGCGGGCGGCCGCGAGGTGAGGTCGGGCGTATGGTGCGTGCGTCTGCCGCAGCGCCGAGCTGCGCCCAGCGGTAGTCAGCCTCCCGCCGCTGCCGTGCGCGGGCGGTGTTATGCCGCTGGCAGAGCAGAGCGCTGCCGCGCCGCCCCGGCCCGCCGCGCCGTTCTGGCCCCGGGGAGCCGGGAGTCGGCGGCCTCCGCGTGCCGAGAGTGGGGGGCTCCGGCGGGTGGAGCCGCTCCTAGATGGGATGCGGACAGCGCCCGGCGCGGAGCTCGGTTCTCCGTGGAGCGCCTGGTTTAACGCTGCATCTTCCGAATGGAAACGGGGGCCGGGGGATGAAGTGGTAAGAAAGGGGTGGGTGCGACTCCCGTTCACTCTTTGTGTGTGCTTTAATTGCAGGCACGTGGGTTTGCGCGTTCCTGCGGGCAGGGGCCGCGGCGGCGGTCCGAACAAACGAAGGAAGCTGTCGGTGCTGCTCCGAAGGTCCCACGTGAAAGGGTTTGCGCAGAGGAAGCTCAGAACTCGCGCTGCTCCCGTAGGAGCGATGGTTTCAGGACCCGGCCTCAGCAAATGGGAGTAGCGAAGGTCACTGCATGCGAGGTATAACGAGAGTTTCACAATCTGTTGAGGGTTAAGCCACGCTTACTGCTACTTCAAAACTGTATTCTTTTCTCCGGCCTGTTTATTAAACTTCCTTAAACTTGGTCACTGGCATTTTTATTGTGTCGAGAGGCTGTCGGATATGGGAGGATTTGTGGTGTTGAATGCAGCTGAGGGCAGCAGGAAGGTAACAGTGCCCAGTACCTCACCATGCGTGCACGCTTCCCTCCATAGCTTCTGCGGGGTGATCTGTGCCACGGCCTCCTTCCAATCCTCCTGCACTGTTGTGAGTTGAGAGAAAAATGCTGCTTAGTTCAAAAGGGGGTAACTGAGAGGATGTGTGCCTGACCCATCTCAATCCAGCGTGGTGAGCAGAGCCCCACGTTCTCTGCACGTTTGTGAAGTGCTGTGGGCTGGGCAGGTTTTCAGGGCGAAGTTTTCCAAGTTGTTCCATGGTCTTGAGTCACGTTGCATTACAATAAACATAGATGCTACTATAGCTGATGTGCCACCCGCGTACAAATAACACGAGAAGCAGAGATGTGAGCCTGCTGCTGTACACCGTGCTATCTGCGGAAGTGCAGTGCTGTCAGTGTGCAGAGGTTGGTGACTGGAGTTCACCAGTGCAGGACTTCAGACTAAAGCAGTAGCACGTGTTCTCATGTTACTGATGGTTTATGTCATGCAGTTAGTTCTGCATAAATGAATTCCAGTGCTTAATTTTTTAGGGCTCTCCTAATTTTAAATGTCCCTGAGAGTATTGCTTACCTGTGAGCACCTCTACTAACCTGAGAAACACCGATTACTGAGTATGTGTTTGCTGTATTTATATAGAAATATTTAAACTTTGGATATTGAAGGGCGTGACGTACGTGATTTTGCTCTGTACAAATGAGTTTTATGTGCTGGGTTTCCTAGGCATTTCCCAGTGTCCTGCAGCCTGCTCCTTTCCCAAACACCTGGTGCTGTTTCCCTGGGCACGTGGTGCTGAGTGCTGAACCGGGGGAAGCTGTAGGGTGCACAGGTGGCTGCTGCTGCCCTCGGGAGGGACAGGGGCTCGTGTTGTCGTGGCTGAGGCTTTGAACCTGCCAAGAAGCAGACGATCAGAGATCTCTCCTGCTGTATTTCTGACTCTTGGCAAAAAATAGGAATATCTGCTCTCAGCTGCACAAAGCATGAGCTACGTGGACAATAAGCACATGCCGACTGTTTTTGCAGTGATGGTCTAATGCATTCATCTCGGGGCTGAGCTGAAGACTTAAGGACTGGTTGTACTCGGACACAAAAGGCAGTAGGAGGGGGCAGAGGGTTCGTTGGGATGACCTCAAAGCTCGCCCACTGCTGGCAGCAGTACTCGGGGTGCGCTGCAGAGCTCTGCTCAGCTCAGCAAAGCGAACAGAGGGGGAACCCATGGGCAGCAGAACATGGGGCTGAAATGAAGTCAGGCACACGGAGCGAGGCCGGCTTCGGCACCCAGGGAACACCAACGCGTGGTTCTGGATGTCAGCACCGCATGTTTCGCTGTGTCAGGTTTTCCCTGGGCACAAGCGGCTGTGCTGCTTTCCGTCCTGTCCGGGAGCTTTGCTCAGCGCCTGCAGCTCCGCAGCACAGAGCACCGTTAACTCAGATGTCTGCGTTGGGTCTGAGCACGGAACCGCCTTTATGCCGAGCTCGGTGAGAGCCGGGCTCCTCTTGCCATGGTTCCTGAGCACTTTCACGTTACCTCAACGTGTGCTTTGTGCCCCACTTTCCGACGTGCGGTTATTGCTTCCCCGGGCACGCAGAGGGAAATCCGTCCTTCCCCAGGAGCGCTCAGCTCCCGCGGTTTCGCGGACGGTGGAGAGAAATGGATCGTTTCTCCACAGAATTAAACTGGAAACGCAGTGACTGCGACGAACGTTCCCGTCGTTTCGGCCCTAACGGCAGCGGCGGGCGGGAGCGGGCGGCGCGCTTCCCGCTGCGGGCACGAGGTGGCAATGTCGGCCGGGCCGAGCGGAGCCGCGCACCGCCGCTGGTTTGTGTCGCTTTTTTTTTTTTTTCTCCCTTTGCCAGAACATTCCAACGCGCCGAGCGGGGCCCGCGGCCCGTTCCGACAGCCGCCTCCGCGCAGGTAACGGCTCCGTCCCGCCGGGCGCCGGGCCAGGAGCGGCGGGACTATGGGCGGCCGCGGCCCGGGGCAGGTAACGGCGGCGCGCGGGGCTGAGGGAGGCGGAGGGCGGGCGCGAACCCGCAGCCCCACCCACATGTCTAAAATCACCCGGCTTTTAAGATATGTAAAGCTGTCCTGGCCACCAGTGATCTCTCATCAGGCAGACCG